>CM076582.1:251463874-251634156 GCA_034641835.2 Pinus albicaulis
TGAACATCTAATGAATGAATGATGGAATGATATAAGTGAATAATTAATGGAATAATTAGATCTCTGTGTATACGCGAGTTTTATGAAGGATATCCGCGTGTATACGCTAGTTGGCTTCAGAAAAGTAGCATATGGGTTTTGAAGTAAGAAAAAGTAAAAGATTTGAGTAAGTCCTAAATAGTGATTCACCCCCCCCCTCTCAGTATTTTTCCCAACAGGATCTCCCACTCGAAACCTTATTATTTTTTCTGTTTTGGGACCTTCCTCGTACAGATAAGGCATCTCTGTTCTGGCCCTCCATATTTCTTCGTCTCATTTCCTCCGACAACAAGGCTGAGACAATGTCATCAAAATTCAAGGTAGTTGTATTGCTACCTATTGCAATAACCAGACTGTCCCACGAGTCTGGTAGAGAACACAACAAACTGATGCACTTATCTTCATTTGAGATTTTAATATCAATAGATGAAAGTTGACTTACCACAGTATTGAAGGCGTTTAGATGCTCTGTCACCGAGTCTCCATCCTTCATCCTTAGGTTATACAGCTTTTTCTGCTGGAACAACTTATTCACCAGAGACTTAGATTGGTACAAAGTCCCAATTTTTTCCCACAAATTATTTGCCGTAGCTTCCCTAGATACATTCAACAATACTGAATCTGAGACACACAACCATATTGTGCTCTTAGCCTTCTGATCTAGTTTCTTCCAGTCTTCATCTGACATTGTCGTTGGTTTAGTACTTGGATCTACCACGATCCACTGATATTTATCCACAAGCAGATCCTCCATCTTGAGCTTCCACAACTCAAAAATCTGACCATTAAATTTCTTGATCTCTATCTTCCTGCTGCTCACCATCTTCTTTCACCGCAAGAATCGATCCCGCAGATCTCCCACTGAATAGGGTCTACCTCAGGCCCGAGCAAAAAACCCTCAGCAGCAAAGGTGTCCCCTTGAAGCCAAACCTGGCTATGATACCAAATGTAGGTTTTAACCCTGAACATAAATTATCTACACATGAATCTTATAATAGAAAATAAACAATAGTGAGAGCATAAAACATAAAACAGATAAACACAAAGATTTTCCCCTGGATCCCAAATCGGGATGACCAACTTGATTTTTCATTATATTCCTTTTAGTGTTACAACACATATATATACATGCCGAAGCATACATGAACCCTAATTCATTAACCCTGGGTTATAACATAACCGTAGTTCCCTTGACCGGATCTACAAAAATACCTGGGGCCGAAAACCATCGTACCCCAAAACCATGGGCGCGGACTACCCACCAAAAATTAAGGACCAAAAAATTTTCGCTGGGGCGCTGCCCCGGACCCCGACAGGGGGGGCTATCTCCCCCCCTCTTACCCCCCCGCGTGTGCTTAGTCGTGGAAAGAATATAACACATACCCAACAAACTATACATCTTCTCCTTGAACCAGTCAAGGGTCCTATGTGCAGTGATAGTCTAATCCTCCAAATCAACAATGTGCTATAACCCTTGGTCATGAAATTTCCCTGATGGCATGACCCCACAAATCTCAATATGACGTGCTAAAATAATATGGGGTGGAAATGCTTGCATACCTTGGAGCAGCTGATGCTTGGGAACATTTAAAAAAGATACAAGAGTTCCTCCAACCAGTGCAATTGCTTCTCCAACTATTAGTGATGGTGATGGTGGCTCTGCTACTGCTGCACCAGTGCTGGTATCTGCTTCCTCTTCCTCATGCACCTCCCGAATCATGCCTTGGACTCTCAATGTCAAAGTCTTGGAAGCATCTTGCCAAAATTAAAGTGCTCCTCCCACTGTTTCAAGTACCTCTACTACAACTAGTGGTGGTGGTAGTTGTTCTTTGCCCAGAGTATCTGCACTGACATATTCCTTTTTCTCCTCATATAATTCCTCACTAATGTCAAAAAATGTGTCAATGGAAAGTGCCTTCGGTTTTCTTCTGTCAAACCTCTTTAACAATCTTTGAGTGAAATCTGCATACACAATCACTATTGTATCTTTCAATCTGCTAAACCACCAATCATTTACTTCACCCTCAAGGTGCAGCACTGTAATCTCAATGGCTTCCCTTTCTGCTATTGGGTGTAGCTGGAAGAAATAATCGAACTTCTCCTCCAAGCCTTTGATGTGATTTTGGATGACCCATCGAATATAGGCAGAAAGAACCTATTATGCATATTCCCTCTTCTTCTATTGCTGTTGAGGGGTCTCCGGTTCTCTTTAATCTAGAAAAAATACTGGAAAGTCAGATTCTCTTTGAATGATCTATATTGAGATTTGTATTCTACAAGACAATCACTCAGAGTCTCATGCTGCAAATTTCCTCCATCTCCATGCCATTCATTTCCTTCTGCAAGGAAAGTGGGCATAGTAGGGCGATGTGGAATTTTCTGCACCATCGGTTTCTTATACTTCTAGTAGGAAGTGCTCAGACCTTCTCCATTCTGAAACCCTCTTGAGGTTTCCTTTTTCCTTTCCCTTCTCATTTCTTTCATCTCCATGGTGAGATCCTGCATATATCTGAAGAGGATTGTGGAAAAAATCAATCCTTCTGCCATTGTAGACTTCTTATTTTTCTACTTCTTCTTCTTATTCTTTTGATGTGATGAAATGCCCACAAGCTGAGCCAAAGATCATGCTCTGATACCACTGTAATATCCAAAAATGGGAGAAATAGGAATATAGAACATTTATAACATTTCAATCAAGGAAATAACCAGAATGTAAGCACAAAACTGTAAAATGTTGGAAATGTCGATATATAACATCAAGACATTAAAATATTAGCAGAAAAAATTGAGCCATATCATTATGTATCAAAAAAAGTGTAAGTACACAATGGTCGAAAAGGAATGCACTCAAACCACAAGATGGTTGAAATACACTAATGAAAATTAGCACTGGAAAGTATAAACTACTACTGCTAGGAACTACTGCTGCTGGGAAGAATATATATGTGTGAGAGGCTACTGGGGCACTTAGAAATATCAAGGATTTTAACCATGGATTCTACTCAAAAAATGTAGAAAAACCCAGAAATGGTTTGGCCAGATTTTGAGTTTGGAATTTTGGCCCTTTTTGGGTTGCACACCGCACCCCTGTTGGCTGAGTTACACACTCCCTAGAGAAAATTACTAATATGGGGCTGAAATAATGATATATAAGCTAAAATAGCACCCACTTAGCTCACTAACTGAAGTTATGGTCCCTTCTTCCGATTCCCAAGCTCAAAAATTGAGTTCTATCTCCTCCACTTAATATGCAGCTGCTGCATGCATAACTGCTGGGAAATATTGTACTGTCTAGGAGGGCTGATGATGTAGCCTGATGATAGATAGTATAATTCTGATCCTAGTTTGTTGAAGTGATCCTTAGAGTGAAGGATTAATACCTCATAGGATTCTAAGCTGAGTTGCTTGGAATTCCTCTTCTCCTCAAACCCTCACTACAGAATTACGCAATTCTTGTAGGAAATGTTGCTGCATAGGAGAATATATGTATGGCTTGATGCCAGATATTTCAATTAAACCACTAGAAGAGTACAATGGATCCACAGTTTGAAGGGTTGATCCATCCATATGTTTCTTAGCTGAAACATTGGCAGCAACCTCCCAACTCTCAAATCCAAGTTTAGGAATGCGTAATTCCTGTAGTTGGAAGTGCAGATGAGAGTAGCTGAAAGTGGCGTTGATTTTTAGATGATGAATGCTACCCAAGAAAACCTTCCCAGAGTAGGCGCTCAAAGTCCCCTTTGGGTAAAGGTGGTATTCCCGCTTGAGAACACTCAGTGCTAAACAACACAACAGACTTAGCTAAACAACCGAAGCATGCAAAGAAATGTATTACGAAACTCAACAATAAAAATCTAGACTCCCCTTCCTTTGCTGACCTCATCTTCCTTTTATGGTTGTGAGCCTCCCCTAGCCTTGGCCCACCTCATAACTACGCTTCACATGTGGCCACTAGCCTCCATAAATATTGTGTTAGCCTCCATGATCTCCATCACTGCTGCAATTACTCTCCACTTCCTCCATCACTTCATCATTATTTATCCATGATATTACATTTATTCCTCCACTATCTCCAGCATCTTCCTCATTATTTCTCTATGACCTCCACTCTTCCTTCATTATTATGCTGCTCCACTACTCCATAATACTACTCCACTACTCAATTAACCCACATTCACACTATAGAAGTGGATTTTATTCATCTACTGGGTTTATGGGTCCCTCCACCCTTTTATTCATTTAACTAAATAAGAAAATTAAGAACTCTAATATTCCAATTAGCTGATGGAAAATTTTGAATATTACATTAAGGATATGAGAATTGATGGTTTTCTCCCAAAATGAAAAATTATCTAGCACCACATTTGATTTGCATCATCAAATGAAATAATCCTATGGATTTACCACCTATCATTGATGCATAATACCTTCCAATAATCCTCATGATTAATTTAAAAATGGGTCCAACACCTTCAACAAAGAAAGAAACAAGGAACTGGGCAAAATTTGAAGGTAAAACAATGTTTGGAAGCAAAATGGAAGCAAAAAATTTCCTAGAATCCTCTATTGATAGGTTCTGAAAATTCGAGAAAAGGGTTTCATCGGAAAATGGAAGATACTGATTAGATTTTGGAAAGGATAGGGCTTGATGGATTAGTAATGAAGAAACTTGGAAAATATTTCCCCCTAGGGAATTCATTATGAAACATCGCTAAGGGTACAAAAAGGAGGTTAGCCAAGTGATACATTATGTAAATTGATAAGTTTGAGGGAAAATAGCAAAGAACAAACCAGACTTGACCATTCTATCATAAAATTCTAACTTATTTTGGTTAACTAGGAAATTTTTGGCGAGATTCCATTAAGTTCAAAGGGAAAACTGAATAAAAAATGTCGTGTTCAGTATCCATGAGGGGAATATGAGTGTCAGAGCCTAAAGGGTAAATTTATTTGACATTTTAGACCTCTATTCGAAAATTGACAGAGTAGAAAATGCATTTAAATACCTGGTTTAGTTGGAGTGCTAAGATGGAAGCTTCGTGCTACTAGTGCGGGTTATTTTCACCAAGAGAACACATTGATAATGAGTAAATTGGGGGAAAAAATGGTGTTTTATTGGCGAAATATGGGTGAAAATTAATTAATTGAACATGGAAAAAATAGTATGGACATGTGACGTGGTAGATGAAGTGGAAGGATGGGGGGGGTTGATGTAGACATTAGATGGATATGTTTATTTCCGTGCTTTCCTGAATATCACGCTCGCTTGTTGGAGACCAGAGTGAAAACCACTTACCACTCACAGGAGCACCTGCAGTGGTAAGTGGTATCACCCTATAGTGATGTCAAGGATGATCCTGACTGTCGATCTCTTGACGAAATTTTCTCACCAGAACGTTTACAGGGGAACCCCCTAACATAATGGTCGTTTATGTTGTGGTGTCAGGTTCCTAGTGTGGGTGGGCCTCAATGCTATTGATAACATCAATCTTGAGAATTTCCCTCTCTTTAACTTATCTGCCACAGGAAAATGGCCCACAACCATATAAAATATTTAAAAATGTCTTCACATAGTTGACGTGCACCACCTTGGACCAAAATTAGTTTCTCTCTTTTTTTTAAAGAAAATCACGCAAAACAATCCCAATGACATTGTGGCATTTATTTGTGTTTTTCCTTTTTTTTGCATATATTATTTTTAGTATTTGAAATAGAATGAAAATGAGCTACAACAATATAGTTCAATTATATGTCATTTTATATACATGCACATAATCAATATTCCTAAAACATGGTTTATGTTTGTGTGCCTTAGACCATTAAGTGCCACAAGTCATTGTGAGATGTGCTTGAGTGTGGGTTGAGCAATTGCATTGTGGGAGAACTAATATGCATCTACAATGTATATCAAAAGAAAAAATATGTATTGTAGAATTCATGTGTGGTAATTATTGAGGCACAATAGAGGCATCATGTCACTCACCTGTCATTATCCTAGGGATGTAAATATAAAGGGGTATAAAAAACGTTAATGAAAATACGGATACCTACAATATCTAGTGAAAGTAGTGGTTTTTTAAATTGGGAAAGTGTATTGGGTTTTTATTGGTAGGGGGTTAAATAAAGTGATTTTTAGAGGCATTTTCCAATGTGTAGTCAAATTTAGCGTATTTTTTAATATTCCATGAACGCACGTGCTATGTCAAAATTTCATTGGGTGAAGCTCTCGTGAGAACCTATAGTCATGCTATACCTGTCATCCAATCAATCGCACACTTGGAATCATCCATAATTTGTATACATTCAATTTTCATTAATGTAGCTAATACCATAAGTTCCCAAGCAATAATTAATTATGCTTTAGTGTTTGTTCCAATTCCTAAACCAACCTTGAAAAGAAAAAAATTATTCTCTATCATTTTAATCATCCCCCCTACATAATAGTTTCCTTATGCTGCACCATCAAAGAAGATGATAGGGAGTACCTGGGACAAACAAGGAAATTGGGTTCTTCTCAGTTTTATCCAAAGTTTGGGTGAGGATTATTCCCTAAAATGAGAGACAATATTGGCTGACTGATTAAGAGTACTAATAATTTCATTTTTGAAGATAACCTTGTTCCTTAGAATCTAGATACCGCAAGAAACAAATATAGGGGGAGAAACATAATTTTTAAATTTTCCCACCCAGTGATGTAGAAAGTCCTCAAAAGAGGTTTGTACAAAATGTTATTTAATGCTCAGGACCATCAGGACTTAATACCATATTTTCTTAGAGACGTGACAACTAATAAAAATATGATCTACATATTCTTCCTAGTTTCTACAAAGACAACAATGGTTTGGTCTTGCAAATCCTCTTGTCTGTAAATTTTAACAAGTCATAATTTTGTTTTGAAGCACCATCGAGGGAAAATATTTTAGATTATTTTGAATGTTCCATTTCCTGATGTTGTTGGTACACCATATAATGTCTTGATCCACAACTGAATGAGAAATATATTTATAGGTCAAATTAGCTTTAACCCTGCTCACAATAATTTCCCAATTTCAGACCAACAGGTCCTCTGAATTATTTAGAGAAATCCCATTAATATTTAACTCCTTAGTGAAGGAGTTGCACTCTTCAACCAAGGATTAAACAATATCCAAATATGAAGAAGAAAAACATTTTCCTTGAGTAGAGACATCATTTAAGTATATAATTCCTTTGAAGGTCGGTGAAAATATCAAATCCGCAGAAAACTCAAAGACATGTGCGCCCCCACCCTATAAAGGGATCCTTACCCAATATCACTTTTTTACCATCTACAACCTTCTAGTATACATGTTTATAGAGAAATGGAAAAGAGTCCATAAGAGCCTTCCAGAAAATGGATTCACTATTGTCATGATTTTTGGTTGTTACTCTAAGTCAATCCGTCATCGATAGTTTCTTTAGATACTTCTCCTTAATCACTTGGCTCCAAATAAGCCTATCCACAAAAAAATTAGGGCCAATTCTTTTACAAATTAGGTTAGATTCTTGAAGCCCCATCCTCAAAAATATTTTGGTTTAGAAAGGGAGTCCCAGCTAGCAAGGTAAATCCATTCTTTTCTTTTTTTACTAGTCCACAAGAAGTTGATAATTCTTCATTTGATATTGTTTGGGGTTGATTTAGGAATTTTGGATATAGAAAGCTAAAAGACTGGGATATTTTCTAACATATATTTAAATAATATCATTCTCCCCCCTAACGATAACGAGTTGTAGCACCACAACGTAATTTTCTATTCAATTTTTATGAGAAGCCACTTCCAGTCATATTTAAGATAACCATTTGGCTTAAGGAATAAACCTAGGTACTGAAGACTAGAATCGATGGCATCCATCTGAAATAGGCAGGAAATATTGAATGGAAGAGATAAGCTCAACACTAGTTGGATTATGATATAAGGACATTTTTTAGCACTAATCTCCATTCCATTAGCTTCACAAAATAAGTTAATATTCAGGTTATAGAAAACCTTCCATTCATATACTGATCCAACCCCCATCAATAGAACATCATCCACAAACAATAAGTGAGTGATAAATTGTTTATAAGATATTTTTATGCCTTTGATGTTTCCTTCCTGCTTTCTTTCACCAATAACAGAATCAAACCTTCCATCGCCAAAAAAAAAGTAAGGGAGACCATTGAAAACTTGTCTGAGTCCTTTGGAGATGGAAAAGTTGCTCGTGGGAGATACATTGATCAATATGGATAAATTTGTTGAAGTTACACAACTTACAATCCAGCTGGTAACCTCCAATCCCAGACTAATTTCAAGAGGAATAATCGAAGAAAAGTCCAGTTTACTTTTTCAAAGGCTTTATTGAGGTCATTTTTAAGAACTAAGGCTTGAAGATTTTTTGACTTAATTTAATGGAGGAATTCTTGTGCAATTCCAATAGCATCATGAATATTCTTGTCATCCAAGAAGACAAATTGATTAGGGGACATATTATCAACTAGAAAAGGTTTGATCCTATTAGATATAACTTTTGAAATGATTTTATGAATCAAGTTACATAGGGAGATGGTCCTACAGTCAAATAAGTTATTAGGTTTGGAGATTTTAGGGATCATAGCTATATATGTAGCATTGATAACTTTAGAAACTTTATCCAATATTATGGATTCCTCCACCATATTACAAAGATCAGGTCCTATAAAGTCAAGAAAGGAAATGAAGAGCTTGAAAGTCCAACCATTAGGGCTTCGACTCTTGTATTTGGCTATATGATTCATTACCTCTTTGATTTCATCAAGGGAGACAAGGCCACCAATCCTAGCAGGGTCCTCAAAACTGAAAAACCTCGGGAAATTAGAAATGAGTTGAAGTTGAGAACTAATGTTGGAAGAACATGGGTCTCTAAAGAGGGATGAAAAGTGGGAGGAAGCAACAAATTTTAGATCATGTTGGATTAAGGAAAATTTTCCATACTCCAACTCTAGATCCCAAGTAGAATTAATATTTCTCCTATGGTTTTCATAATTATGATTTTTTGTGTGTTATCGTACCCCTTCTTGATCTAGGTTTCCCTACTTTTTAATCTCTAGGAATCTTCTTCCGACTTTAAAATCTGTAGTTTTATGGCTTCCATGGAACTCATTCTCTGTGCTAATATTGGTGGGAAACAAAAGTTAGAAAATGACAAAGACAATTTTTCATGTTTAGCTTATAGAACCATTAATTCCTCATTTTTATCCTCTTTCCTTTTCTTTTCTTATTCCACCACTTCTTTCTTGAGCTTCACATGTTTATGGACCAGAGAGTCCATGGCAGAGGAACCAAATTTTACCAAAATATTTTGACAAACACCCTTCACTATATCTCTAAAATAATAAAGTTCCAACCATGAATGATTGAATTTGAAGGGATATTTGTGTATATGTTTCTCAAAATCCATTTCTAGAAGGATTGGAAGGTGGTCTGAAAGTTTAGCTTTCGAGATCCAAGATATGTATCAACCCATATTATTTTCTAGCTAACCAACTATCAATAACATATCAAGGCACTTTGTGATATCTTCCTCTCTATTATTGTCATTTGTACAAGTAGGAGCTAATGGAAAAGGAGAAACATCACAAAGGATGTAATGTTGTAGCATCTCCAAAAAATAGGTTTCTGAAGGATCTGAGCGAGATAATGAACCACAAGAATCCCTTGCTAATATAGTGAATTTTAAATATCTTGATAAGAGGAGAGAGGTATTCGAGAGAAATCCGCTAGATTGGACCTTGTCCCAAAAGTCTCGCCTTTCACCATAGGGACCATAACAATTTACTATATTGATTGGAAGAGGGAAAACTCTTATAAACCCTTCCAATATGATACTAAAATAAGAGGAGAAGACTTGAAATAATGCAACCTTCGAGTTCCATATGGAGAGAATCCCTCCAGACAGGCTAGCAGAGTCCATGGTACAGGAAATCCAAACCAGACACAAGTACTGAATGGTTTCTCTAGCATTCTCCCCCAAAACCATTATCTCTTGAAGTAGGATAATAGATGGTTTGTATTTATCCACCAATGTGAAAATATGAATTTGGGTTACACTTTTGTGAGAAAATATCGTAGAAAATTTGTGTTAACACGTTTTCGAACAAACTATTTATTTTTCGGTCAAGCTATTCAACTTTTTTGACCAAACTACTTATTTTTTCAGCCGAACTATTCAAATTTTTCGATTGAAATAGAATTTTCATTTGGCCGAAAAGTTAAATCTTATTTTCGACCAAAATTTTGGCCATTTAAGTTAATGACAACCTTAAATAACATGCAACATTTTTTTTTTCTGGTGGGGGGTAAATCCAACCACTAAGTTTTTTGGCTGAAAAAAAAAATTAGGTTGAATTTTTTTTTTTCCAGACGAATACGTTTTTCGGAAGCAAAATAAAATAAAATAAAAAAATAAATAAATAAATAAATAAATAAATAAATAAATAAATAAATAAATAAATATATATATATATATATATATATATATATATATATATATATATATATATATATATATATATATATATATATATATATATATATATATATATATATATGTGGGTTGTGAGGCCTTGGAAATTTTTTCACACTGTATACAATTTTTTTGTTGAATTATGTTTTGGTAGTTATGTTGGGCAATGGAGGAGTTCTTGCACCTATGTTCAACGTTAGAGGAATTCTATAGGAAATATTGAAGATTTGTCGCATGAGAAAACTTGGACGCATCTATTTTTTTGAGTTGTGAAATATCTATTTTTTTTGCTGATATGTAGGTCTGTTGGGTGCTGGCTCGCACCTCCATTCGGCACTGGAGGAATTGTTGAAGATTTTCCACAGGAGAAAACTTGGCCACATATATTTTTTTGAGTTTTGGGTTGTAATTGGTCTAATTTTTTTTGTTGATTTGTGGGTTTGCTGGGCACTGGAGGAGTTCTTGCACCCCTATTTAGTGGTAGAGGAATTCTTGAATATTTTCCACCCGATAAAACTTGGCCACATCTCTAGCACGTTTATATCAAACCCAACGCAATGGCCAATGAGGCCCAAAAGTAACTTGTTAAAGAACAATACGACAAGAATGTTAAATTGCATGCCTTCTCAGAAGGTGACCTAGTAGTATTATATGATCAAGAAGATGATATGTTAGGGTTTGGGAAGTTTGAGTCAATGTGGCTAGGCCTATACATAGTTAAACATGTTCTTGTGAAAGAGGCTTGAAATTTTATTGATTTTGATGGATTGGGCCCTTGGTGTAGGCCACAAATGGGTTCTACCTCAAAAAATACCATGCTTAGGTCATATTTTCAAGGTCACTATATATATAATATCTATAGGTGTGTTGAGTGTGTTTGAAGTTTCCTATCATTTCTGTTAATCTTGTTTTACATTTCGTTTGTAGATGTCGATGTTCCCTCAACCATATGTTGGTTATGCTGATGGCGCTAGTCATAGTACTCAGAACCTTTCCTCTGCAGCGTGGGCCATTTATGCTTTGAGTGGCGAGTTAGTGAGTTTACAAGGGATTTGTATCGATCTCCCTATCATGAACATCGCTGAGTATAACACAATTATTGAGTTGTTTCCTGATGCTATTTCTCATGGCATCCACCATATAGTAGTTATAATGGACTCACAACTTGTAGTACTACATTTAACTAATGTCTATTCAGTAAGAAATCCAACTATACTTCATATGTTTTAAGGGTTAGTCTTCTATAAATACATTTTGATTACATCCAATATCAACACATTCCTAGAAGTATAAGAACATTAACTGATGCATTACCAAACGATGTTTTAGACATACATTTGCGACATATGTAAATAAAACTCAATCCATATCACACATTGATTGAACAAGATAATATAGCAAATAAGAAACACAGATAGATAGATAAATGTATATAAAGTTTGGTTTTACAAAAAAAATGTGTCCAAGACACATATGAACACATGTCCTATCATATAAAAAATACATGTAGTCAAAATATGGCTCTATGGAATCCTAGTAGACTAGTCCCTATGGTGATCACAGTAAAAAACAACCACATGGGCGATCTTACACAACAACTGATTAATGCAATCAGACAATCCAATGGTGTAACACTGTAGTCTCATAGGGATATGATTGACCTTGGTATTTGGTATGCTATGGTTCAATCCCTCCATGTGACGCTCAAACTTTGCAAGAGTCTCAACTATGTTGAGATCCTGCATCTCCTTCTATGCTCTTCTAGCCACTTGTGCTCCAACCTGTGAAAGTAGTGGCTCTCCACGTTGTTGAAGATAGGATGCACCCACTCATTGAAAAAGTCCAAAATCTGCATGCGAAATCAATAGTTATTCTTGGATACATGAAAAAATAACGAAAAAATTGTAAAACCCAAAAATAAAAAAAACATTCAAAATGATTTTGTTTTACCTTTGTCACCCCATTGCTCACCTTTAGGGAGCACGATTTTTAGGTCTCCGTGGAAGTCATCTCTGAAATATGGGTAATCTTCAATCATAATGAGCTGCATACGTAGCCATCCAAAAAACAATACATGTAAAACTCATGGAAGAAGGACCTACATGTAGATACATGATATCTTCCCATCGTCTTATCCATGGAGCCTTGGGATCCAGAAGCTCAAGTGAAAAGTGTTGAGGACGGAGTAGTGGAATCCTCCTTAAGGAAAATGATATCATTATGGAACCATATCCAAAATTTTTCAGTCATCCATATTTTTCTTTAGTGAGTTGTTCCTTCATATTCGCTAATATCCCCTCACTTCAATTGAACAAGGTTGGTTCTATTCATTCTAATGCATATTGAATTTGGGACCTATTAGCCAAATGAGGGGTAACACTGTCAACCAATCTAGTCATAATGAAAAGGATTGTCCTAAGAGGTAATCATACCACATCCTTGATCTCTATCTTCCCATATTTTGTTGGATGGGAACGAGGCCTACAATGTGAAATAATGTAATCTTTTATAGTCTCACCGCCCCTTCTTGTGCCAGACAATGAGATAGGAGTTCCCCTTCTCGATAAACATGCCAAGAAATAAATAACCTCCACCTTTGTACTGAGGGTATGTGCTCCCAGCCTAAAAAATTGTGCCTAAATATCCCATGCTTTGACTAGATATTTCAATAATTCCAACTGGGCTCTCATGCTAGGAAACCAACATAACTTGTGAAGTCCACAATTTCTTAAATCCTGAATAATTTCTAGATCATTGGAAGCTTCCATGTCATGGGTCTCAGGCTCTATTTCTCACCAAATAAAAGCCATTTTTTCTTTGGTAGATACCTGTACTACAACAAGAAGAATATTTAGAACAAACCTCATGCAAAAAATTGAGAGAAATTTGGGTCCAAATCAAAAAAATCCTTTTTTGAAATGCACTCGATGCACCCTGCTTTAAGGGGTCATAGCGTTGCAACACACCCTCTCCTCTCTGGGAGGTGCATTGAAGTGATTTTACTGTAGAAATTTTAATACAAATATGTATTTCCTGGATTCTCCTAATCTAAAAATTATATGCCACTTTTAAATACAGAATCTCTTCTACAAAAAATTCTTGCGGAAATTTAAAACACGATCGCCAATTGCAAACACATGAAGAAAGATCATTCTCAAATAACACAGATGTTTACCGAGAAAGCATAAAGCTAAAAACTCCACTATCATATATTATGTATATATCATGGATCATGAAAAAATCTCATACAAAACTCTAATCCAAGAGCTCTCAGTACAATATGCAATCGTCTCACATTGTCTTGCAGAAATTTGCAAATCCTTCTCACAATTTACTGCCTCCAGACAGCTTGCCTCCACTGCGCAATCCAAGTTTATTAAAAATACAAATTCGATGCAATCAGACCCTCAACTGTGCAATCCTCGGAGAATATCCAATGTGTATTTGTCTTGCAAGAGTGCAACTGAATATAGTACAACTGATAGTCAACTGTCCCTTTCACCTACATCTCAACTGGGTCTCCACTGGATCTAACATGCATGTAGTTAATAGTAGTAAATATTCAGTTGCATGCGAGACCACTGATTGTGAATTAATTAATAATTATTTCACTGATCTCTCACTAGTGTATCTTCAGTTACAACTAGCACAACTGCGTTTAACTCACTTAAGTGAGTTAAACTACTTTACAACTAACATAACTACACATCCAACTCTGTTACAACTAGAATCAATCTGTTACAACTCAAGTCTACTTGCATGTCCCACCAACCAACCTTTGAACTTGAATTTCCTATAGCTATCTGATTTTCCACTTCAATTAACTATTTCCAAGTGCTCATTGAGAATAGATTATTGTTTATTTTCCAAGTATGATTAAGGGATAATAATAGCCAACATGCATCTATAAATAGACATGCGATCTATAAATATAACTCGCACATACATCTATAAATATAAAATAATCTATAAATATAAGTTTCTCAACCATCTATAAATAGACATGATCTATAAATAGAATTTTCTCATGCATCTATAAATAGACCTCCACCTAAAAATAACCTGTGTGGGCCCCACCTAGTGTAGGTGCTTAATTTTCACTAGGATCAAGGTTGTTGTTTCCATATGCCAATTTCATTGTTTCTTGTTGCAACCTTCAACACTCCCTCTCAATAAGAAATGAATTTCTTTGCATGCGACATGCAACTCCATGTATTCACCCTGCAACCTTTGCATGTGCCATGCAACTCCATGCATGTGCCCTGCAACTCTTGTATGCAACACTTCTCTAGTGTTTCTTGCACATGCAACACTTTCAAAACTTAATAGCCTCCAAACAATTGAATCAATATAATGCAACTATCATCAAAGTCTTTTGACTTCTGCTGGTACCAATTTCACATGTCTTCAGGAACCACTGCACAGTTGACCTCTCCATCCATGCACTCTGCACTTGCTATCAACTCTGATCCGTGCTCCAGTATTCGACACTGTCACTTTGATTTCATGTCCTCATGACATCTGAATGCATCAATCAAAATGATCCTTCTAATGTTGTACTATGGGCTCCTCGTAGCCAGGTTCAATTCATGAGATCCACACCATCTCAGTGAATCATGCCCAGAAATTTCTTCTTAGGATTACTCATGCATGTCGCCCCACCTCTCACCTGGTGGTATAGCTGCATGTACTCCCTCTACCCATCTGGCATGAAATTTATCTGCATGAGTAGTTGCTCCCACTCCATGATCCTCATCTTGTGGCTGTTCCACATCCCAAGGTTCACTCTTACCTGCATGCAAATACAGCTCCCTCTCAAGCATCAATTGCATGGCTTTCTCACACTTCCCAACAGTAGGAAGCTCTATAGAAATCCCATATACATCAATTATATAGAGATTCTTAACTTGAATCCCAACCTTCTTGGCTTTCCCTGTTGCTTTGTGTCGCAGGAAAACTTTTCCTTCACTAAAGACAACATCATAGCCTCTATCCTCTAACATTGCGACTGAGACTAAATTTTTCTTCAAACCTGGAACATTCATAACATCTTTTAAATGAAAGATTTTACCTAATTCCCTCTAAAAGGTAATGGTACCAATTCTAGTCACACTGTATCATCCATCATCGCCCAACTCAATATGCATCTGGAGATATTTCTCTTCCAAGTCACTGAAAAGTTTCCTATCCCCTGTCATGTGAAAGGAAGCACCACTATCGAAGTACCACCCTAATCCCAATGCACTAGACACCATGCATACGATCAATGAGAATTCAAGCTCAAATTGTGAGGCAAGGGCCTCACGAGTTGCAGCTCCAGCAACCATCTTTTTCTTCTTCTTATGTGGAATTTTTTTGGCAGTATGTCCATACTCGTGACAGTGAAAACAATTCACTTTGGACATGTTGTGCTCCTTTCCATCTTCACCAGCCTCAGATTTATAATGGAATTTCTTCCCCTTCCCCTTCTTTTCCTTAGCAGCCAAAGCAAAAACCTCTTCATCATCATGCTTTGATGAAGAGCCATCTTTGGTGTTCTACCTGAACTCCTCTTGCACTAGATCCGACCATAGTCATTCCCACTCCGGCAGTTTTTCCCGTCCGTTGACAGAGTATTCATAACTGTGCCAACTCTTAAGAAGTCCCAAGAGATCCAAGCTCACCAAATTATCATCAAAAACACTTCTTCCTACACTCCCAATCTCATCCCTACATTGGACAAACTTTGTTAAGTATATCGGAATAATGTCGTTCTTTTCCATCTTGATGTTTTTGAGTTTATCCTTCAGCGCAAATTTCCTATGGTCACTACTACTTTGGAAAAGATCTGTCAAAGCCTTCCACATAGCATATAGAGTGGCTTTCCCATTAAGGCTTGAGACAATGTGGTCTTGTACACCTTCCAACAGAATCCTCCTCACCCTTGCTACTTTCTTTTGCCATGCATCAAGTAATGCATCATATGTCGAAGTAGGCTTAGGAATATCTCTGTCGATGAATTCCTTCAAGCCATTATCTTCGAGCACCGCCTCCATCCTGTCCTTCCAAGAAATGTAGTTCGAGCTGTCCTTAAGTGCATACTCTAGCCACAAGCCATTGAAAGCCATTTCGATGTTTACTCAATTGTCGCACCATGAAATTATTGCAGTAAATTCGAATTGTTTCCACCAACAAACTCAGCTACTACTTCAAAATTACAATCTTTTGTGCTCCGATACCATGTAGAAATTTTAATACAAATATGTATTTTTTGGATTCTCCTGATCTAACAATTATATGCCACTATTAAATACAAAATCTCTTCTACAAAAAATTCTTGCGGAAATTTAAAACACGACCGCTAACTGCAAACACTTGAAGAAAGATCATTCACACATAACACAGATGTTTACCTAGAAAGCATAAAGCTAAAAACCCCACTATAATATATTATGTATATGTCATGGATCATGAAACAATATCATACAAAAATATAATCCAAGAGATCTCAGTACAATATACAATCGTCTCACACTATCTTGCAGAAATTTGCAAATCCCTTGCACAGTTCACTGCCTCCAAACGGCTTGCCTCCACTGCGCAATCCAAGTTGATTACAAAGACCAATTCAATGCAATCAGACCCTCCTTGATTGCGGAATGCTCATGAGCATATACAATGTGTATTTTTCTTGCAAGGGTTCAACTCAATATAGTAAAAATGATAGTCAATTGTCCCTTTCACCTACATCTCAACTGGGTCTCCACTCGATCTGACATGCATGTAGTTAACATTAGTAAATTTTCAATTTCATGTGAGACCACTGATTTTGAATTAATTAATAATTAATTCAATGATCTCTCACAAGTGTATCTTCAGCTACAACTAGCACAACTGATTTTAACTCACTTAACTGAGTTAAACTACTTTACAACTAACATAACTACACATCCAACTCTATTACAACTAGAATCACTCTGTTACAACTCAAGTCCACTTGCATGTCCCACCAACCAACCTTTGAAATCGAATTTCCTATAGCTAACTGATCTTCCAATTTAGTTAACTATTTCCAAGCGCTCATTGAGAATAGATTATTGTTTATTGTCCAACTATTATTAAGGGATAATAATAGCCGACATGCATCTATAAATAGACATGCGATCTATAAATAGAACTCGCTCATACATCTATATATAGAACATCATCTATAAATATAATTTTCTCAACCATCTATAAATAGACATGATCTATAAATAGAATTTTCTCATGCATCTATAAATAGACCTCCACCTAAAAATAGCCTGTGCGGGCCCCACCTAGTGTAGGTGCTTAATTTTCATTAGGATCAAGGATGTTGTTTCTGGATGCCAATTTCACTGTTTCTTGTTGCAACCTTCAGCATTTCCCTATGAAAATATTTATGGCCCAATGCACCTTTCGACATTGAGAGGGTGCGCTAGAGTTAGGGCATAAGCCTAAAGACCAAAATCACTTAAATTTTTTTTTTTTTGCATGAAATAAAATATGGAAACCTTGAAAAGAAAGAGAAAGGTACAATATCCTACCTGTAACTAACGACACTTGAAATGGTCCACCGGATTGGCTGCAATCAGGTGCTGAACTTTGGGGTAAAAAAGTGCTGAAAGCTCACTCATAAAGAGGGAAAAATGAAAATGGTAAAAATGAATTTAATTTTTGTCTATTTATGGTCAATTTTATTAATATTTTATTATTTTGACCTAAATTTGACCTAATTTGACCATATATCATGTTTCCTTTTAATATTTTGATGGTGTTCTTAGAAGGTTGAATTTTTTTTGAAGGATTTAATGATGTTTTTGAGTTGAAACAAGTCATTTTGAAAAAGGATCATACTTTTAGTGATTTTTGGGTTCTATAAACTCATGAAAAAGGAACTCCCTAGGGTGCTCTTTCAACATTTTCAGATTCCCTAAACATGAAAATATTACCAAGTACTTATCATTTCGAACTCGTTAAAGCAAATGAAAATATGTCTACTCGGTATAATATTAACCCTTTTCGAGGATGAGATAGAATATTTACGAAAAAGGTTCTCTTGAGTATTGTTTTCTGCCTTTTCAGACTCAAGAGACAATTTTATGAAAAAAGAACCTTTCGAGTTTTTTTTTTCGCCTCTTTTTCAAACTCTCTAAACATGAAAAAGAAGCTGAGTTACACCTTTGCTGGACTCGTAAAAGCATCAAACAACATTGGACTCATCGAACATGATGAGATTGAACAACTCCTTCTCAGGATTCATTAAAATACTCAAAGTAATTTACCCGAATGATGAACTTATAAATTAAGCATACGTTATCCTCCTCAAGCTTGTTAAAAATAAAGAGGTACTGACTAAAAAGGGTTGTGAAAATTTGGAAAATAGGATAGTTGACCTATTATTGGGTTGGGAAATTTGCTTGCCTCTTTGGTTCATCATACCATATCAAAACCCTCCATAATTGGTTTTGGTTCAATGTTCCAATTCCATAAATTGTCGGCGAAGTGTGCAAGAGAAATATTTTTGTTGATATATGCTATAATAATACTTACGCCTCCATTCATGTTTGTCATTCCTAAACTAACTTTTAATAAATATCATTATGTCTCAAATAATGATACCCATTTTGTGTCGTTGATGGGGGATGCATCAAGTCCCTCCTACGATGGGTCATTTCTTTTCGACATCAGCTCATCATCTAGGAAGTTGAATTAGAAAATCCCTTTGGTACCTTAGCTCGTGCCTACATCAATGTAAATTTTCCTCGCTCTTAGCGACAATTCTTCATCATTGGAATTCGACCAGAATATTTTGTGTGGTGTTCGACTTCAACTCATATATACACACCACATAGATTGTAATGTGGTACCTTGAGAGACATTAACATCATTGGTGGTTTCTCTCACATATCTTAATGGTTTACATCATTGGCCAGTAATCAGATGGTGTCTACCATGTTTGACTTTAACTCATTTATTCACATGGTGAGACTTGTACATAGAATGATCTAGTGAACGAGATAAAAGACCCCAGATATAGTTTCATCCATCTGGGTTGCAATTTCAAGAAGATTACAAAGTATGATGGATATGATTAGCCAGACAATCATCGAAGCATAAGTCCACACTCTGTATTCTCATCATGATATCATTACTGAGGGAGTCATACCAATACTCGGCATATAATTCAATATTACATGTAAAATGATCAATTAGTATTGTCTACTATGGAAAATACTAGAAAATGAAGGAAAATGAAGGAAAATACTGGAAAATGAAGAAATTATAGGCCTCATTGATAAAAAGGCTTTTGAATATCAGTTGGAAAGCTTTTGTTGGCTCAAGTTTTTTTTCAACTCAGTTTTTGAGCTCTCTCATTATTCTCTCTCTCTCTCTCTCACTCTTCGATACTTAGAGTTTTCTTGGATAAATTCAAAATTGTGCCAAGGAGGAGGAATGCTAGTAAAGCAAGGAAACTAAAGGAAACTAAAGAAAAGATCAAGCAAGGAAAAGCACGATCTAGAAGCTTCAACATGAATACTTGCAGGTAACATATTGCATGTTGTGATTTCTGAGCTGGTTTTCACATGCATGGCTTATGCATGTTGGTATTTGGTTATTTTGTTGTCGGTGGAATAGTTTTGTTGGGTTACGACAATGGTTTTCAAACTCGCCTTACCTTTTCTGGATTCCATGGTGTGTTGGAATTTTGATCTCGATTTTGAGCTATGAATTTTTCAGATGGATTCAGAATCTGGGGTGGAGGTGGTCTCAAGGTTCATTCCCAAGGGCCTAGGAATCCCTTGACTGGTTTTGGTGGGATACAAAGTAAATCTTGTGAGAGGTTTCTTAGTTTAGGGCCTAATTATCTAGGATTGGATTTTGGTAAAGCCTGAGAGAAAAGGAGATGGAAAATTCCTCAAGGATAGTGATGGATTCTGGATGGCATTTCCATGTTCTGCTCGATTTTGTGATCAGAGCACCGGTTGGGTGTGATCACGATATGGTGAGGGTGTAGGTGGTTTAACCTCTGGATTCCCTTGGTTTCATTTCTGGATGATTTTATCCATGAGATCCCAAATTCATTCTTGGAATATGGCACATGGATGACTGGATGAAGAGAGATTTGACTCAGCCATGTCTATGGTTGGGTGGAACGTGGAAGTCCTGAACCTAGTTGATATTTACCTATGTTTAATGGAAGGTAAGTTATATTGCTTTTGTACCTATTATTATGTGGATATAATGGCTATATTTTCACTATTATTTCCATGGTTTTATCATATTGATAAGCATGTTTAAATGATTGGCTCATGTCATGTTTAATTCATGTATTCACTTGTAATTGTTAAAATGATGGATGCAATACCTAATTCATGTTATATCTCGTTAAGGAAGAAGGTGGTGATCCTTCTTGTAATGTTTCATAAGTGATTTTAGTCATTTATTCTTTGTCTTGTATCCTATACCTATAGATTACATTCATGCCAAGTGTTTGATAGAATTTCAGTCCTGGTTAGGGATGGTGGAGATTAGTCCTGGAGCTAAGTTTTGGTTTACTAGTGTTGTCACTGTGTATTTAATGATTCCTGGAAGTTACGGGGAGTTATGGGTAGTGTCCAAGATTTTGGGCTTAAAAAGTGCCTTAAATCCCATGGACGCAGACATAGTTCTAGGCAATTTAGTCCTTTGACACTGGCATGCAGGCTCATGCGTGCATCTAGAGAGCCTCCCAGATGTAGGCCTGTGTATGCGTCCAGGGGGTTTTATCTATGAAATCTCAGTGGGACCCAATGATAGGTCAGGTGGATGACTAGGATAGCCTATGGGGGTCTTTTAGGAGGTGTTAAAGGTCTGTGTTATGGTTTCCTCTTCGATTCCTCTTCCTTAAGGTAACCAAGGAGGTTGAATCTGTCTTAACGACCTCTCATCTCATGTTTACCTCGGTTGGCTGATTGCTCAGGTAGGCCCGAGGGGAGTGGTATGTTCAATTGTTATAGGCCATTTTGTCACATATATTCAATAGGCCTACAAACTAGATCAATCAACATATGTGAACATTTTTTCATAATCTCTTCATAAATCCCTAAGTATCACTTCTCCAAAAAGACTGGTTTTTTGGGACAAATTTCTCAAAAACATTATTTTTAGCCCGAGTGCACAATGCCTTCTTGGCCACCTGCATTCACCACATGTTACATGCTTGTCCACCAACGCTAGCCAGCACATGTTTCTCCCTTCTACAGGTGCATTGATTCTAGAAATTTGGGAAAGTAAAAAATATTTCCAAAGCTTCCCCTTCTAGAAGATTCCAAGGTAGTTTTAACTATTTACCACGGATATAGAGATATAATTCCTATATAATCCTATCTTAAATACCTTATTTATTATGCCTTGAGCTCATCCTCCCATCATATGTGGATCTGAAGCCTAATATGGTAAATCCTAAACTACCACCCTTACCCAATATATTTACTACCTTCCATAACATCAAGATTGGCTTTTGGAGATTGGTAGTGCCCTCATGATGTTGCCTTGAAACTAAAGGAGTAATCATATTCATGCATTATGGTTGATTTTTAGGTGTGATTTGTGAGAAGGAAAGACAAATCAACTTGGGGAGACATTTACAAAGTCAACTACTATTTATGGTTATAAACTATCTCCTATATTTGTCAATACAAAGAGTATCTTGTTTTCCTATATATGTTGTGTTATGTTTGCACTCATGTATTTCAATGCCATGCGAATCCTTGAATAGAGATGTTATATTATGCTACGTAGATGTTGTGGATCCTTTTCTTGCTTTATTTATGTGTGAAGGTTCTTATTATAACACTTGGAGCTAGAATTGGAGCTTACAAGCGAGGAGGAAAGAAATGCTTGCTACAAATTCCAGGTAGGATTCTTTCCCATACTCTAATTTATCTAAGGGAAACTTCATTATTTTTGTATTTTGTTGTTATATATTAGACCACTAGATCTAGAAAATTCACCTTTGTTTGCAATCGTGAAAATTCCACATAACACTCTACAGATGAAATTTCTTCCATATAATGTTTTTTCATTATTATTGTTGGACTTGCTTTACTCACATTTGAGTTGTGTCAAGTAAATTAAGATTTCACTTTCCCAATTCACCGCGTAGCTTAATATGAAAGCATTTTAGTGGTGTGCATGCTTTACATTGCTTTCATGCATTAGGAATGCACGAATCCACCCCTCAAATGCACTATGCAAAAGACTCACACACCTTATATTTTTCCATTCTCCATGAGAATGTTTGCGTCAAAATATGATAATAAAAACCTTCTGGTCCAATTGCAACCTCCCCAAAACCATATACTTGTAAAGACATGAATAAGTTTAGGGGTGAATGTGCACTATACATTTTCAGAAACTCCAAAATAAAAGTACCTGCATTGAAATTGATGTTCAAATATGAATATAAGTTCCAAATTTTACATAAGTCTAAGAAAAAAAGAACAAATAATCTAAACATAATGCACATAATTTGGATAATATATAAAGAATATATATGATTTAAGGAAGATACATGAAGTAAATATTTTAATTGACCCATCAAACTCCATAACAATGTCGAAGGCCAATAAATATGTCCCAATATATAACTAATGTTTAGTAATGGGTCCCACTTCCAACCCTGCACATATTTTTTGGATTTGAATGAGTATCTTAGTGTACTTTTGCTATTATTATCGACCACTTGGCTTGATGCTAAAGCAAACATAATGTTGGGTCTTGTAATTTTTATACTTCTCTTAATCATTTACTTAGTTTTTATATCAAGCTTTTATCCTATTTTATTCATAATCATATTCTTTTGCTCAATATGGACTAGACGTTGGTAGAATATACCTATTTATATAATTATGCTTTAATACAATGAAAATTGTTGTTTTATTTATAAATTGAGCTAGTGATCTGTTGGATAATATTTTTTTATGAATAGGGAATATGAAGATGAATACCAGGCGAATTCATCCAAGATGGTCCGTGGTTAATTCGAGTGGAGTTGTTCTCAAATATGGAGTTAGTTACACTGGTAGAGAATTTGGTTTTCCCATCGAAGCTATAAGAGTCATATTAACTTAGGGAGAACATCCTAAGAATATATGATTCTCAAGACGTTCCTTATCTAATAAAACTTCTATTGTAACTACCTTTTTTGTATTATAAAAATATAAGAAGTTGCCTTTGGTTGGATGACAGAAAAAATTGCAATTTTGAGATAGAACAATGAACTAATTCTAATTTTACTTACTCTTTGAACATTGTAATTAAAAGACTTATAAATTAGTTTCACCTTTTATCAATTATATCTTGATCAGAGTTACTTTTAAAGGAAGTTTGACTCCTTGGTGGTTTGGGCCTATTTCCTGTATGAAGTGATGTCTAACATGTGTACAATAAATTAGTTTAATCTTGTATTGTTTCTTTCATCAAATGATTAATGTGGTTTTATATAAGTAGTGAATGGTTATTGTAAAGTCATTTATATCTTTGGCAACAATAATATTTAACATATTCACTACAAGGAAAAGACCCTCTAGCGGAGGTTATAAAGGAGGTTTTTAGTGTTATAAAATTGGCCATAATTGTCAAAAAAGCATATGCTACCACATCCGTTTATGGTTACGAAGGTTTTGGCGGAGATTTTAATGGAAATTCAACACAACCAAAAAAAAATGGGCAGCCAGAGGTTATTACGGATGTTTTTTTCATTGGTGCGCTAATCAGGATTTAACGCACCGGTGCGTACATGTCGATGGCGCCCTGGGCGGTCTAAGGAGAATGCACCGGGCCGTTAAGGTATAAAACAACATCGGGTGCAGTGTTGGTTATACAACGCATGGGGAAGTTATAATTGGTCTTAGGAATTGAGAAATGCCCATAGGTAATATCAACGCGCCGATGCGTAGACTTATAGAAACGCACCGGTGCATCCCTTCACACGAATGCACCGAGCATTATAATTGGTATCAGTATTTGTTCGGTGCACATATGTCATACAAACACACCGGTGTGTATAGACTCTTAAACGCCCTGGTGCGCAGTATCACACAAATGCACATAGATTTATAATTGGTATCGGTATTTGTGTGGTGCCCATAGGTTTTCTAAATGCATCGGTGCGTATAGACACAAAAACGCCCCGGTGCATAGTATCACACAAACACACTGAGATTTATAAATTTTATCTGTATTCATGTGGTGCTAATACGTCGTAAAAAGGAACCGGTGCGTAGATAGACATAAGCGCACCGGAGAGCCATACCGCACAAACGCCTTGATATTTTTAACCAGTTTTGGTATTTGTGCGGTGCCCATAGGTCGTAAAAACACAGCGGGGTGCTTAAGAATACAAGTGCACTGGTGTAAGTATACATGCACCGGTTTTCATTTTGCATTTTTTAGAAACATCGACCTATGACAGTGCAATTATTGTGATTGTTTTAAATTCATTATTCATCAAAAGTCGACACATCTTATAACAATATTCATATTAATTAAATTTTTATTAATGCATTTGAATGTGATGTTTGGATTAATTTGCTATATCGTATCAAAATTATTGTGGTTTTTTAAAATTCATTATTCATCAAAGTCGACACATATATATCTTATAAAAATATTCATATGAATTAAATTTTTATTAGTGCATTTGAGAACGACAATGGAGAAAGCAATAGCGACAATAGAGAACGCAATAGAATAAATTAAAACATTATATATATATAATTTGTCATACAAAATGGGACAGTTATTGGTATCCCTTTATCTTTCAATTGGGACACTATGTCCATTACATTAAAGAAAATTTCTAATTTCACAGACATTTTTCAAAAAATACAATGCCTTGCTTTTATATCCAAACATAGTGATCATCATTCTTCGCTTGAACTGCTGTCACTGCTAGAGCTACTTCCATGACTTGGGTTATTTTCAGAAATGTTTTGTTCACGGTGTTGATTGTTTTCTTCTTCTTCATCTTCCATCTAGAAACATAAAAATAAACTGTAATGAGTGTATATACATTGGTGAGAATAATGAAAATTGCAATATTAAATAATATACATCAATGTAAATCGAAAAGAGACGACGTACCAATGCAACAATTGACTCATAAACTATACACATTCTTTCAAAACCATGTAACAGGCCATCTTTCAAGATTTGATCTATTGGCGTAGTGCCATACTTTGTTTCCTGCAAGTTATATACCCCATAACAAATCATATATTTAATATAAAAGATTTATTTTTTCTATTAATTATAAACGGGTCTAAGTAAAACAAGATTGATAGATGCTTACAAATTCCACAATTAAGTTCTGATATGCCAACATATACGCACAACCCCTATTTAAACCAATTTCAATCAATTCCTTTGATGGTTCTTCTTTGTATGTTAGCACCTGTTTGAAGACATTCAATGATGATTTTTCTAAAACAACTTAAAAAATACAAAAATGAAATCTAGTTAAGTTGTTATAAGGAAGTAAAAATTACTCACAAACTTAGATGTCAATCCTTTTCTTCCTTGTCGTCTTGTTTTATGTGCTGAATGGGTTTCATTTTCTTTCCTTTTCTGCAAGAAAATACTTGAAAATTAATATTTAATGCTAAATTGTTTATTTATTTTACCTAATGATCGAAAAAATCAATTGTTGTTGAGATGGCTCCTCCAGCAATGCAATTTTGTCCATTTTTTTTACCATTAGCTCGTTCATCTTTTGAGATTTTCATAATCTTCCTGAAAATGTAACATGACAATAAACTATTTAATTTTTATATTGATATATGAAAAGTAAGTATAACAAAAGTGATATTTATAAATAATTCTAGACAAACATGTAAAGGAATATTACTTTTTCATTCCTTCTTTTTTGTTATTGTACGTTTTTGCTATTAAAAGTTTGACATGTCTTATTGACCAATTCTCTCGAAACTCTTCCTGTAGTTTACATAAAATTTGGTTCTTGGAATCATTGGATTGGTTTTTGTATTGCAAGTGGAAAGAACGTCTATACATTCGTTCCACTAGATCCCTCAAACTTTTGTAAAATTTTTTCCCCCTTTCGTTAACCTCCAACACCACTCCAGATGAGCTAAGGACCAATTCATTTCCATTTGCATGTTCTATTTTTTTCTTTTCTTAGAACAACATTCCTTTTCTGAGTTGTTGGTCCCTGTATAACATTAAACAGATGTGAATTAATAGAATTTTTCACACACACTAGTAAATTTGGCCCAATTTCTGACAGCCAAAGTGTCGTTATTCCGACACATAGTCATTGCAAGAGTGACAGTATGAGGCTGGAGAAAGCATGGTTAGCCTTAGAGTTACAATTCCGACACTTCAATAAAGCGTCGGAAGAGCGACACTTGTTCCGACGCTTTCGAAGTGTCGCAATACCGACGCTTTTAAAGTGTCGCAATACCGACGCTTTCTCTAAGTGTCGCAATACCGACGCCTTACAAAACTGTCGCAATAATGACGTCTTGCGAAAGTGTCACAATACTGATGCTTTTGCATAGGCATCGCAATAACGACGCTTTTCAGAAGCATCACAATACCGACGCTAGGAAGGAACGTCGCAATACTGACGAAAATTTAAAATATTTTTAAAAATTGACCGTCGGAAGACCGACGAAGAGTGTTGCAAGGTGTCGGAAGATCGACGTTTATAAGACGTCGAAAGATCGACGCTTTCAAAGCGTCGGTATACCGATGATGGGTTATATTTAAAAAAAAAAAAATGAAATCCCTAAATTTATACTACTATGCGTTTAGATAACAGCAATTGTGAATCTACAACAAACGTTAACTTCATAGATCCTTAACAAACAAATACTGCTCTTCAGCTCTTCTAATCACTGCCCACTACCCGCCTTAACTGCAATTCACAATCTATAAAATGATTTAATTGTTGTGTTCATATGCCTTCATGACTTTGATGTGGGAGGCTTCTACTCTCTTCCTTCGCTACAATTTCACTATTATGCTATGCTTGCTCAACAACCTTGCTCCAAGTTCTGAAATGTTCCTCCTTTTATTTGAACGAGACTCCTCTGTCATCCAAGTGCACGATGATGCAAACAGAGTTCTGCACAAATCTGGTATTTTCAATTATCTCAGCACAACTACGTACCCATCCAAAACAGACACTCAGTAAAAGAATTCAAAAGTAGATAGTTTTTATTTGATATTCAAAAATATCATCGCAGAGATTAATTGCAACAACCAATGCAACATATTTCTATGGCACAGGCTTGAATATCTGTTCCCTAAAGCAGCTCGAACCTCTCTTAAGGCATGGTTTCTGTTGAAAATTATTATGGTACCACAGTTTGGATCTTGGCACAATGAAATACACAACTTCGGATATTTTTATGACTCTACTGTGGCAGCTCGGTTAATCTTATGGAGGACTTATCTATCGGAATTATCTATGGGACTAAACATATATTGCTACAGGATGGGACCTAATGCTACAGAATCTAACCTAAAATGTCAACAGATGGAAACCTAACATACTACAGGTCCAGGGTAAAATAGACTAACATTATACAATGTGGAGGTGACTACTGTGAGGTTGTCCTACCGCACTATATCTGATCAAAGTGAACACTGAAAACATGATATGCAACATGTGACAATAAAACAATGACTCTTATCAGGACCATGATGGTTAATAGATAGTGATCTTACATCAGCTATTGACAGTGACCTAAATTAGGCTTGCTAGGCAAGAAAAAGTTGTTGGCCCCTAGGTGGCCTGATGTATTGCATCTCATTGTATCTCTTTCTGTTGAACTCTTGATATTAATCGAATAATAAGAAGAATTAAGTTTTGGTTTTCCCCCTTGTGGGGTTTTGCCCTAGTCTCCGACCTAAATACTGGTGTCCTTATTGTCTCCGCTATTATTCTATTGTTACTTACTGTTACATTGCATTACCATTATGTATACTATTGATAATGGTGGAAGGAAATTACTGTGATAAAAATATAAATAAAAATCTAAAATTGTCTATATGCAACAAATGCCCTAAAATTAACAACATTATAGATAGTGGTAACAACGAGAAGCAAGGAGATGGCAACTCCACAGTCAATCTACTGGTAGACAATATGCCTTCTCACCTCCAACGGATTTCTCATATTGGGTAGCACACATCAAAAATCTGCTAGTGAGAATGGAATGCTTTAAATCTGAAATAACAAGTTATATCCAAATATTGAAGTGGAATCCATAAATCTCAATTTGAAACATTTGTTTTTATAAATGAAACACCAAGAAAACTTACAAATCCAAAACTCACTCAAGGGCTACACCACAATACAATATGAAAAATTTTAATCATTGAAAATATGCACGAGGAGATGAAATCCCAACAGGCTTTATTCAAATAGGAGATGGAAACGCAACAACAAACTCTAAATCTTTGGGTACATGTGACTCGGGCTTCCCAACCCCCTCACTCACCATAGTGGAGGCATTGTTCTAAGCCAAAATAATGGAGAAATGCATTAGACAAACCCTAAATTCCAGGCTACATGCTTATTTATGAAGTTAGAGACCCTAAATTCTTCATTTGCAATCTTGAATTTAAAATTTAACATTTTTCACAGAGTATATAAAAAGAAAAGGGCCTTCCTGAAATCATATTGTAATTTGTCATAAGATGGTTTCCGAATTTCTTCGAGACAAAATTCAAGAAATCCAAGCATTTTTTGTTCCTTGTACGCATGAACACAGCCGTTGCAGATGCCAGCGAGCTGAGGAATGATCCATCCTTGGATTGAAGTTTCATTATTTTCTCCCAGTCTACTATTTCTTACAGGCCTTCCAAAGAATAGAGTAACGTTGTTGGTAAAGCATAGAGAATATTAGGAGGAAGCCTGATCCAGACACCACTAAGGTAAAAGGTAAAGTTAGTCAGTTATCACTTTGAGAGATGGAAAATTTATCAATGACAGAGGAGAATGGTGATCAGATTCTAACTTTTGAAGCTTAGCCTCCCACTTTTCAATGATTTTCTTGATGGAAGGCAATTCATAAGGCAGATCTAGACCTAAGGCTTTAGCTTCTTTTAGCATTGCAGGGAATACTATTTCAAATCCACTTGGCCTGTGGCTATCAGTCTCCTCCTCTATTTTTCCAGCTTGTGTCTTGAAAAATTCAATCCCTGAAATATGTACAAGTTAAAACCTCTTCACAGGAAAGAATATACCATAATTTTGTCACTGTCTGAACATATGGAAAGGGCAATCCAAATATCAACATATTTCTACTTAAATCCCCTTTTCCCCACCACACACATATATATTTCAATTAATACAAAAATTATTTCAATCCCCTTTCCCCCACCACACACATATATATTTCAGTTAATACAAAAATTACATAAGGGCCTTGATTGATGTACACACCTTTTTGTACTTGTGACTCTCCAGTCTGCCATATAGTAAGAGTAATAATACATGCAAGAGTAGCTAGTATGCTGTCATATGCCAAGAAATAGAATTCTTGATCCATCTAAAACCTATGTCTCGGCTTGAAGGACCTTTGAAAAACCATAAGGGAGAAGAACATTGACCCAAGCATGAATAAAACTTGGAAAAAGCAAATGGAGTTCTAGGATGGAGTCTGGACTATGCAGGTATGGAGCTTGAAGACCAAGAATACCATATTAAGTACTAGATGAGAGTATGAAGGGTGTCATCTTAGTTCAAACCAGAAGGAAAATAGAGTAATGAAGACTTTCAATATCTCATAAAGTATGACAACAAAGCTAAAGAAATGATGGCCGAGGAGCAAAGTTTAGTTTATCGTCATTCCATGATCACAATCTTGAAGAGTAATCTACAAGCATTTAAGTAATCAACTTGAAGGTATGAGATGTTTATCATACATTTTCTTATTCAATCTCAATGAGAAACTAATAGCCTATGAGGGGGAAAGACTCTTAAAACAATGTTTGTTCAAGGTATTTGACAAGTTTTTAAGTTGGTAAAAGAATTTGCATTTGTGGGTCTTTCAAATTCATAAAAGGAGGCATAGTGAAACTTGAAAGTGGAGGGGTCTTAACATTCCTCAATGTCAAAATTTTGTTATGGCAATGTCAAATGTATAGAGATCTAGCCTAGTACAAGTTCTTACCACTTAACCACGATTTGGCCGACTAAATTAATGGCTAAGATAAAATCCAATTCTGTGAAGCTAAAGAAAATACAAGATCCTATGCAATGGATAACAGACGAAGGACCAGTAAAAAACCTCGGAAAAGTAAGTAATATAACCTCACAAATCGCGTTAACTTATTCACCTATATGTTCAATAGGAGAGACAAAAAAAAACATTCAGACTTGTTCATTTAAAGAAACTTCTGCCAATATAATGCTTTAAAAGTTCATTTAACCAGTAATATTATAACCAACTGCATTGATTTCTCAGTTTAGAATATTGAAAAAAGTTACAAAAACAAAACGAAAAAAGGAGCCATAGAGAACAAGAGGACTGTAGAAAACACCATACATCTTTGCAAATAAACATAGACTAAAATGGCACTCCTATCCATAGCTTGACTAAATCAATTGATTCAAAGAATCTTTTTTCTAGATAAAAAGTGAGATGCAAAATAGATATTACTCTCACTGCTTTTCAATCTCTCTATAAAGTTGGGCTTCTTTTACACATTTATTCTAGTTTTAGATGATATATTATTTGTTTGTTCCCCTCTAAAAAAAAAACTTAGAAAATGACAAACACACTTACCACAAGTCCATGTGCTCTAAGAAAGTTGAAGGCTGCAAAGACATCAAATTCGTTATAACCAAGATCCCCAATGAACCAAGATATGTTTATGGTAACTAGAATAGTTCCATAAAGTTAGCTTAGAAATTGTCAAATAAGAGGGATGCAAACCATTTCCATTGTTTTCTATTTATGGGGGATTGTGGGAGATGTTTGGGGTAAGAGAAGCTTATACACAATGTAGCCATGCGAGAAATTTTAATCCAGTGACCAGGTGCTCAATTTTTTTTGCATGGTGTTCAAAGGTTTAGAGTTGATGATTTGACAATATAAGCAGTCCGAGAAAGATTCACGCATTTTTATTGATCTTGACTCTTGAACACCAAAATACTGAATGAGATGGTATTGCAAACTACACTATTGAAGGATACAAGTGTTGATAGACATATGTAATCTGCAGGTGGAGTTCATCTGGATCAAGCCTACCTTGATACATGTATAATCTGACTCTTGTCCCTTAATAACCACATTACTAAACTATTTAATCTTCATTTCGAAGAGTCGCAAGTCAGGTTTGGCATTAATAATGTCAAAATATGAAACAAAATTTTCCAACAGCCTGATTAAAAGTGCAGTAGTTCTTGGCATATAAACTCCTGGAAATGTGGGAAGTGGTAGTTAAACTATCCAAATCCAATGCATATAAATCCTTGTCGTATGCTAAAACCTGTTTTGACTAATTCATAATGATAATCTCTTGAAAGCATTCGGTGAATTTGAAGTAATCTGAAAGAGACATGGTATTGTCGCATCAATAAATCTGAAGAAACCAACTGTGAAAATCTTAGTCACTATTTTGGAGAGATGATGGTTTGTTTGAGTTCCCTTTGTGAGTATTACAGGTGTGAACCACTATAATACTCCTTACTAATATATGTTAAGACTCAACATGGCTATAAATGAAGGAAATTGCTACGCATCAACATCAACATGTTTTCAAGTAGGAGCTGCCTAATTTTGTAACAAAATTCTCTCTAGATGTCAAAATTTGTGGACACTAAAGATTACCAAGGTGATGCTTGAAATTTCCACTGAATTCCTATAAGAATCTTAGATTTGTGACAGAAATGCTTTTGCTAATATATTAGCTTACTCCTTTAAAGTTTGTCTCATTCAACTAATAAAAAATGTTTCAAGGAGTATAATGAAAACTAGATTATGTGTGAAGCATAAAATAATCATTGATGCTAGACTTGGAAGTTAAGAAGTATAATAAGAAGTAGATACACTTCTCTAAAGCATAATACCGTTTTTCTGAAGCATAAGACAATCATTGATGCTAGATTTGGAAGTTCGAATAAGACAAGATAAAACAACGAAAAAGGCATTCCATTACTTGCATGAAATATGAGTACTGCCTTTTACCAGTAAGCTGGGAGCAAGGTCTAGATTTTGACTGGCATCGATTCTTGTGAACTCAAATTTCACTAAAAACATATTTTTTTGTATGGTTCTTCAGCACATGGTTAAAAATGATAGTGCATCAAAATCTATATTGTTGGGCCGAATACATAAGTAATCAAAAATTCTCTTTACCAAGTTATTCGCTTCATCAAAATCCTGATCTTCACATGTGACACTTTTGCTAGGGATAAATATCAAGTGGGTTGTGACATTTTAAAACTTGGTTCATGGTGAAGTGCCCAAAAGGAAAGTCTATCAAAGCATCTGCGACCTGTGTCATTTCATAGTAGCGGATGATTTGATATCATAATGGAGGTGCTCAGTGTAGAAGAGGTAGGAGCCTACAAGGTAGATCCAAACTTTGGAGAAGAGCAAGGTAGATCCTGGGAAGAATGAATAATTTGGGAATCTGGGATCTCTTCTAGAGGCCATGATACCAAAGGTTTGTCCTGTTTGTAGATATTTCTCATATACATCCAATATAGCCTTAAATGCCCACATAGATCACTGTCTATCAGGTGATTCAAATGCTAAAAAATCTGGAACAAAGTTTTCCAAGCCTAAAGTGAAGGTGAGAAAAAAATGATCAATCCTAGATATAATTGTTGCGGCACCTATTTGCATGCTAGAGGATTTGGATTACAGTACTAGAAAAGAGCAATCGACCGCTGATGCACATCCATTGCCTTTGGATCAACTCAATCTCAGAGACACCACCAAGCAGAGGCAACATCAATGCAAAGATCTCAACAATTCAAAATTAATGCAAAGATCTCACGTAGTAGTAATGCATGTATTTCAAAAGAAACAAATAAAAATGCACATTCTAACCCAATCGAATAACCACTGTAGCAAGGGTTTACATCTAATTAGATCCAATACGTATATCAATGGAAAAAAATTAATATAATTACATTTTCCGTAGCAGAGGAAACTTTGTGAAAACAGAAAAGGAATTTAACCTTACTTGAGCCACGCTAGAGTAACTGTGCTGCCCACGAACCGATCATCTAATCTTCCAGTTCTAGTAGTAGTGGAGTTCAACAATGAAAATGGTATCTGAAATCCAAGTTATCTCATCCCTGAGCCCCTCTAGTTGAAGAGCTCTGCCTGAGCTTTTTTTATAACATTTGCGGGCAGAGTCGCTGGCCCTGCAGCGAAATTGAACACACGACCTTCATCCTGCACTGGATCTGAGAATCCTGTTCGTGGGGTTGCAGAAGATGGTGCCACGGCTATGCATGTGGTAGACAGGGTTTTTACTGTGCATCCTCCCTCCTTCCCTGGACAAACCATGCAATCGGAGGGAAATGAATTAAAACTTTTGATATTTGAAATTTAAATTTTGAAGAGGGAAATGAATTAAAAATTTTGACTTAACAAAGAGTAATAGCATATAAGTGTCGTTATTGCGATAGACCCAAAGCATTGCTATTGCGACGACTTCTTCCAAATGTCGCAATTGTGACACTTAAACAAAGTGTCACAATTGCGACACTTTGTCTGAGTGTCGGTATTGCGACACTTGTCTCTAAACGTCAGTATAGCGACGGTTTCGGGCGGGATTTGAAAAAGTTGAAAAAATTTGGGGAAATTTCCGACATTTGGTCAAAAGTGTCGGAATTTCTGCCAAATTTACTAGTGACATGTTATCTAATAATTTTAATTATATTATTAATGAAAACTAAAAAAAGAAACTCATATTGGGTCGATAGTATTTTTTTCATTCACCTGATTCATCCTTTCGCAATTTTTCCATCAAGCTTTTATGCTCTTCTTGTCCTAGATCAGAAATAATCTTATAGAGCTTCGTCATTTTGTGGCTTTGCATGATACACAGTAAACAATACATATTAGTTAAACTTACATATAGTTCAAAAATAATTTTTTTGTAAAAAATTTACAAAGAAATTGCATTTTTTTCTTTTCTTGATGTGTTATCAGTATTTTTGTTACTTGATCTCTTGTCACTCATTTCTTTATCAATCTCAAACCTGTACCATATCATTCAATGATATATTTATAAATAAATTGTCAACTTTTCAAGTAGAAAAAAAAATCTCAAAAAACCGGTGCGCCATTGATGGTTTACGCACCGACTCCGGTGCGTGTCTCTCTTCCAAATGCACTGCCATAATAGTATAATAGACCGTATGGTGCTCTATGTCAACAAGGAGCACCAGTGTGTTACATGTCAATGACCGCACCTGTTAACCAAGATAAAATAATAAAAATTGTCCAATGTTAGTTTTTAAGCAGAAATCAGTGCCATATTTTACATATGGTGCACTGATAAAAAAAAATTAATTTTTTATCACATTAAATTTTGTGGTGCACTTCTAAAATAAAGAGCCCCGGTGCGCTACGTACTCCAGGTGCACTGATAAAAAATCTGTTTTTTTTTAATTCATGCCAGGGCCCACATGGATTTGGATTCGACTATGCTAATCGTCCCATCGATTGGATGTCTTAGGTCTATATTTAGCAATACAAACCCTATAAATCGAAATTGGAAAGCCCTAATTCTGAAATCACGGAAAGAGGAAGAAGAAAAGGGAGAAACAAAAATAATGTAAGGTTTGTATCTTTTGAAAGTTTTTTTTTTCGAAACAAAACGTTCGCGGTGCGCCATAATGAAATAGCGCACCGGCTGCATATTTTACAAATGGCGCACTGAAAAAATATTTTGTTTTTCTAATTTTTTATCACAGTAGTTTGCACGGTGCGCTGGGAGAACAAAGCGCACTGGTGCGGTATTCCGCACAGGGCGCACCGACAATTTTTTATTATTTATTATTTATTTATTTATTATGTAAGGGCCGACATGGATTGGGATCAGACTATGCAGGTCCTCCCATTGGTTGGATGTCTTAGACTTATATTTAACAATACAAATCCTATAAATATAAATTGAAAATTTCTAATTCTGAAATCAAAGAAAGTGGAAGAAGAAAGGGCAGAAATAAAAAGAATGTAGGGTTTGTTTCTAAAATGGTTTTTTTTCAAAACAACATGTTTGCGGTGCGCCATAATTAAATAGCGCATCGATGCAATATGTTACATATGGCACACTGATAAAAACAATTTTTTTTTTTTTTGTCATTGTAATTTCGCGGTGCGTTACTAGAACCGAGCGCACTGGTGCGCTATGCTACGCAGGACACACCGACAGAAAAAAAGTCTATTTTTTTAAGATTGACGCAAGGGTTGACATGGATTGGGATCTGACTCTGTAGGTCCTCCTATTGGTTGGATGTCTTAGGCTTATATTTAGCAATACAAATCCTATAAATATAAATTTAAAAGCCCTAATTCTGAAATCACAGAAAGTGGGAGAAGAAAGGGCAGAAACAAAAAGAATGTAGGGTTTGTTTCTAAAATGGTTTTTTTGCAAAACAACATGTTTGCGGTGCGCCATAATACAATAGTGCACCAGTGCCATATGTTACGTATGGTGTACTGATAAAAACATTTTTATTTTTATTTTTCACTTTACTTTCGCGGTGCGCTATTATAACGGAGCGCACCAGTGCCCTTTGTTACGCAGGGCGCACCGACGAAAAAAAATCAGTATTTTTTTAAGATTGACGCAAGGGCCAACATGGATTGGGATCCGAATATGCAAGTCATCCCATGGGTTGGATGTCTTATGACTATACAAACTCTATAAATCTAAATTGAAAAGAAAGAGGGAGAAAAAAGGGCAGAAACAAAAAGAATCTAAGGTTTTGTTTGTAAAAATGGATTTCTTTTTTATTTTTGTTTCTGAAAATTGCAGAAAAGGTAAAAAAAAATTGCAGAAAAAACAATAAGGTTTTATTTTTTTTATTTTACTTCATATAAAAAACTACAAAAAAAATTAAAAAAAATAATAGAATTAGATTTCTTATTTTACTGCATAAAAAAAACTGCAGAAAAAGTACAAAAAACAATAAACTTACTCACATCGTTTGAAATTATATGGTACAGGGTTTGACTAACCAGAGGTTTGGAATTCTGATTGTCTGAATACTTCTGTTCGAACGTATTTCCCTGCTCCACAATGCTCTCATGCTCTGTTTGCTCCAGGTATGTATCCTGCAAATCTCTGGCTGAATTTTTTTGCAAAAATAGTGAAATAATAAAAAGTGTTTAGTATTTAAAGAAATGTTTTATGAAATTAGATTTTTGAAAATATTTTGCCGCCCATCTTTCAATTTACCGCTTTTTTTTCACTTAAAGAAAATAGGGTTGCGCTTTTTTTTATTTGTGGTTATTCATTTACCGGTGCATCATTTAATTTAACCACACCGGTGTGTCTTTTTATAAAACGGCACTGGTGCGCAAAATAAAAAACCCACCGGTGCAGTTATCTGTACATTATGCAACGGAATGACATTGAAGTTTGTGCACCAAAATTTATTATTTTTTTGCTCAAATGCAGGGAGAAAATATCATATATTATATGGAATGCACAATTATTCAAAATCTAGCTCGTTCCACAATATTTCTCAAAGTCCATCGCGGAGTTCTCTCTATCCATGTGGAGATGTAATATTTACTTCAGATTTGTTTTATTTTTTCACTATCTAATTGAATTTATATATGTTTTTTATCCATGCAGTCAATCACACACAACTTAATTAAATTTATAATGTATACAAATTTGCAGGTTCGTGCAGATTCATCATCGAGTTCAGATGCACAAAATATTCAAACTGCTCCAAAACATCGGAAGTTCTTATCAGGAGCTGCATACTGTAAGGCGCATTTGGTAGATGAAAATGGACAGCCGCTTCACCCTTCCAATTGTAACAATATTGCATCTTCTAGCCAAAGAAATTGTTGAAAATGTTGGGTGTTGAGTACATATCATATCGTGCATGTCCAAATGATTGTATTCTATATAGAGGAGAATATGCAGACAAAGAGATGTGTCCAAAATGTGGGCATGAGAGGTATGATAAATCAAAAAAGAAGGGTAAATTATGTATTGGTCCTCCTTTTAAGATATTGAAGCACATGCCTATAATCCCAAGGATTCAAAGGCTCTTTCATTGCAAAGAATTAGCTATGTTGCAGGGATGGCATGCCTCACACAGAAGTGAGTTGGGAGTTATGCAAATCCCAACTAATTCAATAGCCATGAAGCATATAGAGGATACATGGCCCGAACAATTTAAGAATGAAGCACGAATTCTACGACTCAGCATAGCCATGGATGGCATCAACCCATATTCCCTCCAGAACACCAAATATTCTGTTTGGCCTGTAGTAGTGATCAATAACAATATCCCCCCATGGTTGTCCGTGAAGAATGAACATCTTATGTTGGCTTTCATAGTCCCTGGTAGAAGACAAGTGAAGAATATGGATGTCTACTTACGACCACTAGTAGATGAATTGAAGGAATTATGGGCTGGGATAAATGTATATGATGTATCAAGACCCATCGCAACAGAGAGGATTTTTACGTTGTATGGAATATGTGCTTACACGACACATGATTATCCAGGCTTAGGAGTTTTCTCTGGTAAATTACATGTTTAATTTATTGATTTGTTTATATATAATGTAACAATATTCTTTCACATATTAGTTATTTAATTTTTTGTAATAATATTTGTTTTGATCTTCATGATATTCTTTAACGTGCCATGCATATTAATTAATGTATGCAAATATAATCTCGTAGGTCTTGTAACAAAAGGGTATTTTGGATGTAAATGTTGTGGACCTTCTCTGAAAGCTAGATGGTCCAAGGACCTACGAAAGGCAGTGTATGATTTCTCTAGGATATTCCTACCAGAACAACACCCTTACAGAAGAGTAGCATCCGCTTTCAATGGTAAACGAGAGAGAACCCAAAGGCCTCCAATAATGACACCAACTAAATGGCTTAGAGCATATGAGAGAGAGAAGGAGAAGGAGTTCATAGAAATGTTCGATTCAAATGGGAGCCTAAGTTCGATGATCCAGATTTCTTCAACACCTATGTTGAGAAATTTTCCATTGGGATGAAAAGGAAATCTATATTTTATGACCTCCCATATTGGGAGCATCTTAAGATTTCCCACTTATTAGATCCCAAGCATATATTTAAAAATGTTTCATCTTCTTTATGGAGGCACATATCATCGAAAAAAAGTGACACATTGGCTGTTAGGAAATATCTTATTACTTCAAAAACTAAAAATAAATATTGGCCAAGACGATTAGAAAGTACGGGATCAGAGGCAGAAGTTGGTCCCTCTAATTCATGGTTTTTCAAAGAAGGTGATGTCCCATGGATTTAAAAAAAAAGATGATATATCTTTGGCAAAGGAAGTTATAATGGATGTGAGGGTGCCAACTTCATATGGGTCTTCACTACGACGCTGCTTCACCATGGATGACCATTTGTCGGGGTTGAAATCGCATGACCATTTGAATCTTCTAAGAGTATGTATAATGTCAAAAGCATGATTTTATTATTTGTTATATTAATAAATTTTATCCCATGCGGGGATCATAAAACATAACTAATTTTGTATATTATTGCTCGTGTTTATAACTTTTCAGTGTCATTATCCTTTGTTTGTGCATGGGTGTGTGAAACATTAATTCCCTCAAGACCTAGGACGTGCCATATCTAAATTATCTGCATTTGTACGTTGGATCACGTCAAAGGAGATTCATGTGGCTAGCATTCCACGGTGGTGTCAACAGATAGTTGAGATTGTTTGTATGTTTGAGAAGGAACTGTTGACAAGTTTCATGGACTTACAGGTTCAGATTCTAATCCACCTGGTAGATGAGGTTGAATTAGTTGGGGTTTTTTCTTGTCATTAGATGTTCTTCTTAGAGAGGTACATGAAGAAATTGAAAGGTTTTGTTCGACAAAGGGCAAAACCCGAGGGGTCTATGGCAGAGGGGTACATATCGTATGAGTCTTTCTACTATGTCAGTGAGTACATAAAGCAGATCAACAACAGACCAGGTACAATGATTTGGGATGATCAAATGGATGAAGACAAAAGAGAAGGAGAGTTGCTCCAAACGAGTGGAAAAAAGCGCTTGATAAAGAGTAAGCGACTTATAATTTTTCAAATTTACAAAAAGTAATTAATATTCATGTTGAAATTTGATATAATGTATATTTTAATCTCTAAGTACTATATAATGTTGGTTTGATTTCATCAGTGAATGCAAAAATTGAAGCAATCAATAAATTCATTCTTTACAATTCTGAAGCGACACAACCATGGGTTCAATTGTACGAACAAAACAGGATGAAATGGGATAGTGACATGAAAGAATTCAGACGGTTGAATGGTAGAAGTGTGCCTTATCCCGATCATTTAAAAGAAAATATGCCAAAAATATGCCCCAAAAGTTGGGTTGCTGACCAAGTCAGAGAGAAATATGGTGCTATCGGTTGTTACCCACGTGCTGAAGAGGATGCGCTAAACATAGGGATTGGGTGCAGCAACTCGGTAATAATATTTTTAATTTATATGTAAATTTGAAACTTATATTAAGACATCTACAATTCATATTTTAACTATTGTTGGATTATTATTTATAAGACACATGACACTATGATTGTTTTAAATTTTTTATAATAGGTGCATTTTTTCCCATCTATACACCATTTTTGCACAGAAAATGACGATGTTGGAAACATCATAGAAGAATGTGGAGTGGAAGTCGAGTTCGATAAATATAGTTGATCTAGCCACCGTGATCAACAACTAGTATTAGGGACGTTAGGTTACGTCGGAAAGATACAAGAGATCATTGAAGTGGTTTTTTCTTCTTTCCAATGTGTTATTTTTAAGTGCAAGTGGTGGGACGCCTTTGATCAGAATAATGTAAAGGAAGATCGCGATAGTAGGATGATATGTATCAACTCTAGAAAGATGTGGGATGAAGCTAAGGAGCCTTGTGTTTTCCCTAAACACTGCAACCAGGTGTTTTTTTACCCAGATGTGTTGGATAGGTACTGGTGGTTCGTATTGACACAAGACCCTAGATCAAAACATTTGTTTGAGAACAATAATGTTATCATGCCATGCGAGATAGAAGATAATGAGGGTGATCATGAGAATCGAGAGTGACATGGTACATGCATTATTTCATCAATATTTATACTTTTTAAGATGGGTTTTTCAAAATATTAATATAATATGTATTTTGAATTAATTGGTAATTTGCATTGTGTTAATGTTAAAATCAATAATTTACTTGATAATTTGGTATTATGTTGATCTCGAAAACAATGGCGTATTGTATAAATTAATTTTTTTTTTTGTATCTAAGATCATAATAAAATAATTATAATTCTAAAGTACAGGAATTTATTTGCATTATTTTCTAAACTTTATTATGTTACAATAAATCATATTATTTAGATTTATTATTTTACAATTATTTAAAATTTACAAATTTAAAAATTTTAATAGATTCATTTCACATTAATTAATACAATTAAAATTTTACAAATATTTTACATACAATTACAATTATAATTAGAATTAGAATTAGAACTACAATTTTACAATTTCATGTACAATTACAATTACAATTACAATTTTAGAATTTTACATATATACAATTACAATTTTAAAATTTAAAAAATTACAATTACAATTACAATTTCACAATTTTAAAAATTACAATTACAATTACAATTTTAGAAATTCACATATATACCATTACAAATACAATTTTAGAATTTTAAATACAATTAGAAATACAAATATTACAAATTTACAATATCATGATCATTTGGTATTAAATTAATTAATAAACATCACGTTCATGATAACTGTTAGTATGAATCTTTTGTCGAAGTGTACGAAAAAAGACCACTTTAGCTACGCATAACTTATAGCCCTAACATCAAATATGGCTGCCAATATCTTCAGATATGTAGTTAGTTGATCAAGACAAATGTTGCAAAAATCCAGATCTATGCATAAAAAGACATTAAGCAGTAAAAATAAGGTTTTGCTCCATACATCCAATAGACAAGACAAAAACAATATTTTTGAAAGAATTTTATATTAAGGGAACCTGGGAGGAAAACAAGAAAGGTGTTTCCAATTCTCCTTAATGGGATGGGTTCTTGAAAGTCCTCGGCACTTCAGATCTAGAATTTCTCTCTCTTGTTGGTGTAGAAAACCTAGACAAACATAGAACTCAAAGGGAGCTCACAAAGTGAAATAATGGAAAATTTGACAATGATAATGGCTCAAAGTCAGACCAAGAACATAGATCCAGAGTGATCTAATAGGCAACAAGAGGTGACAAATGAATGGGAAAACCCTTCTATTTATAACAAAATATTAGGTCATTCTAGATCTTGGTGCATGATTAAAATAATATTAACCAAATCTAGATCCACCTTTTATGGAATATTTTATTATATTTGTTGGAGGGAAAAGACATTTAACTTGGGTCAAATCCCTTTATTTGTAAATAATAAATAAATAAATGATTTATTTATTATTTTAAGGAAGTGGTTGAATGATAATTAAATAAACAATGATTTATTTAATTATTTATAAATGATTTAGTTATTTTTAACAAGGAATATTATTTAAATAAGATTTAAATAATTATTCCTAGAAAATAATAAGATAAAAAAGGATTTATCTAATTAATTTCCTTGTTTTGGGTTAAATATGACCAGGAATCCCCGGATGTGGGTGTTAATGTGTAATCATATGGTGCTGGGTCCGCGGGACGGCACGTGGCAAGGCCACATGGCCACCCGCAGGCCTCACTTATGGCGCCTCTCTGCAATTAAGTCTCCAGGTCGTCACCTTGCACAGCATTTATGTCGTTGTGGGTGTCGAGGCCATAAGCATTTCAAAATGCCGCACTCTAGTTCTCCTCCTCAGCTCCTTGCCTCTGCGCTTGGGTTGCCAGTGATGCCTCAGCTCCTTCTGGTTGTTTCTATGCCGCCTCTGATTTCGCCTTTACGAATTGTTTGCTCCCCTAAGGCTGAGGAGCCCAGCTCTCGCACCTCTCACGGCCGGCGATGCAACCTGGGCAGATGTGTTGAATTTCTCCCCGGCTACCATTATTCACAGAGCCCCTTTTGTCCTCTGAGATCCTCCGCCCCTTTCAAGCTCAATTCACCCTCCGCTTCTCTATCCGCTACTGCCAAGTCTGTCTGCTCCCTCTCGCTGAGTGTTGGCATGCCTCGGCTCAGGCATCGCTTGAGATGCCGAAGAGGCAGTTTCAGGGCTCGTTCTTCTAGCTGGCATCGCTCTTCCACATCTAGCTCCTCTTCGTCTTCTCTCGAGCGTCTTCAGGGTCGCTACTCCGACACACGCAGTGGGCGTGTTCATCTAGCCACCTCCTCCCCTCGGTTCACTACCTCTGAACACATGGCGCCTCCTCTCTCTTGTCCCGCTTCCTCTGCCACTTTGCACAGCTCGACTACTGCACATTTCCATTTCCAGTGTAGCACCGACCGCCCTCTTGTTGTGGCGACCATCACAGTTTCTTTTCGTGAAATCTTGGAGGTGGTCCCTGGCCCCTCCTCGTCCACACGCCCGAGCAATGAGCCTGGCCCCTCTGACATCGTGCAACCTCCTTAAGCTCCGGAAGGGCGTAATTCTCACAAGATGGGCGAAGGCAGCTCGAGCCATCTACAGGAAAAAGGCAAACAGGAAGGTGGAAGCGGTGTAGATGCTGCAGCAACTCAACGTGGCCCCTTACCGGAAAAATATGATGAGTACTGGTGCCAGATTGAAGAAGAGCCTCCTTCGGATGAATATGGTCTTTAGATCTACATGTCTTGACCAAGTAATTTTTTCCAGTTCTCTTGTTATTTTTGCTGTTTTGGGATGTATTAGTCTATGTTATCATGTAGCTGGTTTCCTCCATAGAGGCAGCATTACAAACCTTACATGGGTTGGTTTCCCCACAAGGGCAGCTCAATTTTTTCTATTTTGCTGGAATTTTGCCACTAATGATGGCTTGCACTATTGAGGACATGGCCTCGTTGTAACATATGTTTTACTAATAGAATTAATCTTACTTAGAAAAAAAAAAATATGACCAGGAATAATAATTAAATTATTGTTTAATTAATTATTCCATGAGGAAAATCAAACAAATATAGATTTGTTTAATATTTCCCTTTGGGGTTTCCTGTTTAGACCATAAACAACCTAATAAATGTGTTTTATTAAGTTATTTCACATCGTGAAAGCAATTTTACTTAGGGTAAAATTGGTCTTACATGGTGTACTTGGGTCCATCTAACAATAATAGGTTAGATGACCAAAAAATGGTGTAACAGATTTCCCCCCAGCGTGTGAGTGTTAGGAGCAAATCGTATAACCGAAGTACGTTGTAAGAACTCAATCACCAGACATCAAAAGGGAAGTCAGAGAGAGAAATGTAAGGTAGCCTAATGTGTTGGAGAACTAGACCCTGAGGAGACGAGACTTACAGGTGCAACAAGTCTCTTTTTATGAGAGGGTACCTGTGCTAGAGGCGGCGGGGGAGGCATACCTATGCCCGCCAAGACAAAGTACAAAATAATAGTGTGTCCAGTAAACAAGGGACCGAACTGTAAAGTACATGCTGGCATAAACATGAGCCAGATAAGAGAAATAATGATAAATCCCACATACATGTTCTGCCTGGGATAACAGCCAGGACTTATACAATAATATCTGAGTACATGAGATACAAATACAACCCAAATGCCCCCTATAAACGGGAAAGGGCTCGCAAAATCTGACTGATACATGAAAACCAAAGAGGCACTGCAAGCAGCTAAGGCCGACATCATCAAATATATGGAGTTGCATCAAAGGCTATAATGAAGAGGTCATCCGGGCATGTGGGGGGATACCTGCAGGGCCACCCCCTCATGAGGGTTGAGACTTCTCACACACACCCGGGAATCACTAATATCTACTACTGCATCACTGAACCATCAAGTATACAGATCTCGATCATGCTGAAAGGAGCCGGAGCTGAGAAACAATCAAGTTAGAGGGTAATGAGAAATCCCTTTGCCTGATCCGGGGCACCGAACAAGAATGGAAGCTGGAACCAAGGTACACTGCCCTCTAGACCTATCTTCTAGAATGAATGAGCTGATGTCGACAAAAGGAGGTCCGCCATAGGTGAGGCAATAAGGGATCCCCAACTAAGGCAAGAGAGAAAATAGTAGAGCGATTAACAGACGGACACCAATGATGATGATGAAATGGGGGATACTGAGTAGCGGATGGACGACTTCCCTTGTTAGAGCATAAAGGGCATGAATGACCTGGAAGCAACTGACACAATATCACGAGGGATAGGGGACAGTGGGAATGAAGGCAATAATGTGCGACACGAGAGAGGGACCAAGTAATGAAGGATGGAGGACTATGGCGGAATTCAAAGGGACTCGGGATAGACTCCATGAATGCGATGATGACTCAACTCGAATGCTCTAAACAAGGGCGGATTGATGGTGCTGCCATACAGTAAAGGTATAATGGGGGACCATAAAAGGATGAGTACAAGATGGTATCTCATGACGAAAATCAACACGAACAAGGACAAGTATGAAGGCAAAGTGGTGCCCCAAGTAGAAGTGTTGTAAGTGAGGAAATCCGATTTTGAGGAGAGGTAAAGGGAACCTTCTTGGAAAAAATGTGTCATGGTGAAGTATCAAGTGACTAAAAAATAACAAGTACCCAGAGCTCATGAATAGGCTAGGTCGCACTTTTTGGGGTCTGTTCTGCGACCTGGGTAGCAGGTACTTGGCAGAAAATTGCGACCTGTCCCAGAAAATGACCTGAAAAATGCGACCTATCAGAGAAAGGGGGTTTCAGTGTTGTTTTTGGCTGAGATATGGGATTTTTATGGTTGAGGGGTATAAGTGCCCCCAAGCATGTTGTGGTCATGCCAAAATGTATTTAGAAAAAGGGGAATCTAAACACATTTTAATGATGTGGTGTGCCATTTTTTTTCGTTATTTCACATAGTGAAAGCAATTTTACTTAGGGTAAAATTGGTCTTACATGGTGTACTTGGGTCCATGTAACAATAATAATTTAGATGAAAAAAAAATGGTGTAATAATAACCATCGTACAAACATCATATTTGACTAAAAAACACATTCAAAATCGCTAACTGCATCATCGTTATCATGATCATCGAAAAAAACACAATTAACATTATATATTAGCATCATCAGTATAACACAAACATCAAATATACATCTAATGTCAAATATACATCTCATGCTATCACATACACATCTATCTGCAAGCTGCACATTAAATGAACATATCTAACATGACCTAACAACATACACATCATGATGATCACCAACATGTAAATTAAGTACAACTGCAACATGAACATAAAATACATGGACCATATAGTATATATATATATATATATATAACTGAATAATGTTAAAAATATACAACTGTAATATAAATGTCATGGATCAGCTGGTGGTAGTACAACATCAATATCAGTACAAGTGACCGATGGTCTAGCCTCATCTCCATGATCACTGCTAGTAGATGCTAGTGGAGGCTCATGTAAATCTAGCGCGGCACAAGGCTGTGAATGATCATGAGATGATGGTATGTTGTGCCTCGCAGACTGTCCATCATGTGCTGTGGCTCGATCGTAACATGCAACAGTCCTCGTCAGTCACGTAAAAGTTGTCGTAACTCCTACGACATGCCGCATCAGGCTGTACATGTCACACGAAATGCCTCTCCATATCCGTGATAGCCTGTCATCGGCCTCTATGCCTCTGAAATCAGCGGGCTTGATGCCTGCCTCAACAGTCAATGCAATGAGTTGGTCGCCCAACTCCATCCTTTATCTAGCATCACTAAGACGTTGATCACGCACCGACGCACCAGCAGGAGCAGGTCTCTGATCTGGACCGACCTCCTGATGATCCTCGGAAATATCTGGCATGCCCTCATCCTCATCATGAGGATCCACACCTGGATCAGGTGGTGTTGGCGGCATCTCCTTGCCATCAAAAGAGCCAATGTCTACAAAATATATAGAAGTACACAACAATAATTAGAGGATTTTATTACACAATTTAATAAAAATAAGTTAAAGAATATGTTAGAATAAATTTAAATAAAACAGTAATATTAACTCTATCATCTGGCGGCTCATCAGCTGTGAAGAGGATGTTGGCACACCCCCGCCAATCCAACCCTGCATAAGGATAGGGGACCAAAATGAAGGGATGTTCATCAACACTGGCTATCAACTCTAGTGCAGCATCTGATATCCTCACTGGAAAAAGAGCCTTCTCCCTCTTGGGCATCATCTGCCCCCACATGTGCATACGTGCCTCAGTAATCGGCTTACGAGGCTGCCGAAGAAAAGAAGGCCTCGTCTCTGGGAACCTCTAAAAAAAAAAACAAAAAGCTCTGCAAGAAGCAAAGAGAAGTTGACCCTCGCTTGGTAGGCTTAAAAATCTATCTAATGTTGTAGAGCTATACAAAAAATAGCGATCCTAGCAATAGATCATGGTATTTGTAGTAAAGAATCAACATAATATAGCGGCAACTAATCGGCCGTCAGCACGGAGTTGTCGAAATGGGCCCGAAGAGGCAGTAGAGCAGGAACTGCTGGACATCCTCACATTCCAGCTTGCCAATGGTCACTTCCTCCGCTACGACACTGCGCAGGAGATACTAGAATTTTTCTCAATGTGTCTCGGGGCAAACCTTCCGCTGACTCTGCCCTGCAGGCAATTTGGAACCTCGGGACAGAGAAAATCACCCCTCTCCTCGATGGCCTTGCAACAAAATATACATCCTCCTCGGGTGGGCGTGTATGGCGAGGGCGTGGTTGATACCAACCCGGAAAGCCTGTTGTTGGGCATTCCACCTTCGGATAAGATGTCTCAAAAACAAACTATGGGACTTTAGGAAGTAGCCTCCCCATAGAACTTGAGGAGGCCTACCTGCCTAAGGAGCCCCTACGTCGCTGTTGTAATAGGGTGAGGGTACGCATCTCTCTCCCTCGCCCTCCCACGGTGAGAACACGTAATGTCTTGTTCCTCTTTGTTGTTGTTTTTTATTCTTCTCTTCTCTCGCCCTGCGTCTCTTTGAATGATTAAACCTGTGTTTGTTTTTATTAAATAAGTATGTATTTGGGCAGTATATGTTTATTTTTTGAAAAATAAATAAAACAAGAGTACGATACGTCAAAAACACGTTCTTTGGGTCAAGTGCCTCCCCAACACATAACACCAGTACCCAATTGCACCTCCTTCGTCTCGACCGCGCACTAGTGATGGTGCTCCTGAAAATATTTTATGCCGTTCAAAATGTACGGTGTGGAGGAACGATGTTCGCTTCCTCCCTCTGTGAGCCTGTCGTCGCCATCCCCTCCTACTACCGTACATAGTCATCGGTGCAGTATTTTAAGATGCCGCACCGTTGACCTAGGCGAAATACGGTAAGCCGTGCACTAACAAAAATAGCCGGCCCAGGGTGATTATTTCAGTCAACGCACCGCTCCACCACAATTGAACTAGGTCAACGGTGCGACCAGATAGAGGACTGCATCGCTCTTTTTAAAGAAATTTAAGTAACACAATGCGCCTGTGGTATTCGCCCCGAAATCGGTCCGGATTCCCTTAACACCGATTTACTAGCCCGAACTGTTGACAATGTCGAATTGCGGTTCCGGTGCACTGAAAACATTACCTTCCCTGGGGTTGGTAAGTCCATCAATGCACTGAGTTACCGCGATACACCATTGTTAACTGTGCGGCCTAGTAATCGACCGCACCGCACTTTTTAAATTTTTTAAAAATAACACGGTGCGCTGCGCTATACCGAGCCAGAACCAGTGCAGATACCGTCAGCACCGGTTGCAGTGCGACCTGTAAATTTATAGGCAGCATCGCAAACCAGTGCGATCCGAACGGCTCGAGCGCACCGCGCGACAATTTTTTTATTTTTTTTAATGGTTAATTTTAAGGTTTTTTCAAATTCTAATCCACTAAAAGGTTTAATTATGGAAAAACAAGAAAAATACCTGTACATTTACCCATCGAGGAGGTATATTGGCAGTACAATTTGCAAAAGAAAAATTTTCCACTGTTTTATAAAATTCAAGCCGGAGGATTGGTGGCAATGCACAGCAGCAGTGCATGGAATAAGTGCAATGGGAGCACAGATGCCAGTGCAGCTCAAACAAGGATAACTTGCACTGGTGCTTGAGAGCTCTGTAGCACTGACAAAAATGAAAAATGTGGTTTTTTGGCCGTATTTTTATTTATTTAACCCTGTTCCGGTGCGCGGATTTTTTACTGGCGTACCGGTGCATTTGAACTATGCCACCCTGGGTGGTTTCTGTTTTCGTGTGCATTTAGGAGGCATCGGGGCGGCCTTGCAGTAACGCATCGATACTCTACAGTAATAAGATGCACCGGGCACACTGTCTGGTGAACCAATTATTTGTGTGGTTTTTTGGTCGTAATTTTGTTTTTATTAAACCCTTTTCCAGTGCGCGGCATTTGGGGCCCCGGTGCGCTTCGGTTAGTTCACACTGAGCGGTTTCTGTTCCGCGCGCTTTTTATGAGACACCGGGGAAAATTAGAGGTAACGCACTGGTGCTCTATAGTAATAAGATGCACCGGGAACGTTGTCTGGTGAACCAATGATTTCTGCGGTTTTTTGGCCGTAATTTTATTTTTTTAACCCTTTTCCAGTGCGCGGTATTATTGGAGCCCCGATGCGTTACAATAATTCTGCACTGGGTAGTTTATGTTCCGCGTGCTTTTTACGAGACACCGGGGTGGCTTAGAATTAATTCACCGGTGCTCTACAGTAATAAGACACACCAGATACACTGTCCGGTGAACTAATGATTTCTGTGGTTTTTTGGCCATAATTTTTTTTTTTTTAACCCTTTTCTGGTGCGTGGTATTACTAGAGCCTCGGTGCATTTTAGTAATTCCGCACTGGCCGATTTCTATTCCGCACACTTTTTATGAGACACCAAGGTGGCTTAGAAGTAATGCACCGGACTTTACATTAATAAGACGCACCGGGAATACTGTCCGGTGAACCAATGATTTGTGCGGTTTTTTGGGCGTAATTTTGTTTTTTTAACCCTTTTCTGGTGCGCAATTTATAGGGCCCCAGTGTGTTTCACTCATTCCGCCCTGGGCGGTTTTTGTTCCGCGCGCTTTTTATGAGACACCGGTGTTGACAGGTTGACATGCACCGGTGCTGTTAATTAATAAAAGGAACCGAGCGGGTGTGTATGGAGCGTGCGGTTTCCAGTGTGCCAATGTTTTATGCGGTTTTTTTGCCTTTATTTTTGTTATTTAACCATCTACAGGTGCGCGCGTTTTATGGATGCCTCGGTGTGTTTTCTTGATTCCACGCTGGTTCAAAAGTTATGTAAAGTACCAGTACTCTATAGAATTACAACGCACCAGGAGTGTGTGTACGGAGCGCATGGTGTTCGGTGTGCCAAATTTTTAACCGCACCAGTGCTATGTCGTCTTGAACGCACCGGTGCGTTTTTAGGTGATAAGAGCACCGGACGAAATACATCCGAAAAAACCTCCGTCCGCCAACCTCCTCTAGGAACCTCCGCTAGAAACGGACGTCGAGGTATTTTTATAAGGGGTTCCTCAAAAACATCCGCTAGAGGGTCTTTTCCTTGTAGTGATTATTCTTAATTGTTGTTTCTTTGGTTTTCTATTATTGTTCCTTTCGTTTTCGATTGTTGTTTCTTAAGATACCATTATTATTTAATAGATATTGGTTCGATTCTAAGAATATTTATAAAGTTGAAGTCTTGAGTTAAGATTGTCTATGGTGTTCCTTGATTCAGGCTTAATTTAGAGTAGCACGAATAACTAGCTGCACATTTGAATTCCAGTTTTGCAAGCAAGGTTTGATTAATTTAGATATAGAGTTTGTTTTCTGATTGGTTGTTGTGATTTATTTATAGGTAGGATCAATTTATTTTTTAGAGGAAATATTGTCGTTTTATATTAATTCATATAGCAACAACATTGGTTTATGATAGTACTTTGCATAGATTTTTCCGACCACCTTGAAATAAAAAGACGAATCCTTGGGTTATAAGTTAATTTTTAGATGAATAGTTGTTTATTTTAAACAAAATAATAGTCTCGACATTTTGGTGTTGTTGTCGGGGAGGCTGTAAAAAAAAATTCTACCATCTAATGACTAGTTGTAGATGCATACCTGATTCCGTGAGGGTTGGATATTAAAGACAAAAGGTAAGAACCTGCGCACAAACAATGGATAAAATTGTGGTGGAGTCTTCCCTCAGTTGATAGTTTTAGGTCATATTGCATGCATGAATAGAAAGGGAAATAAAGGTAAAAATGAAAAATAAATAAATCCAAAAACTACTCCAGTGAGTGATTAGGTGATCAGTTTTTAGCTAAAAAATGAAAGTACTCATAAAGTCTCGAAACCAATGTCAAATCGAAGTGCTTATCGTTATGAATCCAACAATGTTTGTTTCACCTCAATCCAACACCGTATGCTCAAGTTATCTTGTAATGACTATTTGGCCCAATAACTAAAAATTTAGTAGGTCTGTTGACTAGGAAATTGACTCGGTTGAATGTACGATGAGTTAGAATGGTGACTGTGCAGGGTATGAGCCAACCACAGGCTGACACTTGACATCATCGGATTCGTTGATCGCAGGGAAAATTTTATTGGTTGATGGTTTGTTTTGGTGGACCAATAGATTGGTGCCATGTGGCACCCCAAGGTCATACAAAATTTTGGTATGGGTCTGTCAGAGACCAAACAATTTGAACCCTTGAACTCTAGTTGAAAAAAGGAGTGCTCTACCAACAGGCCTAATGGTGGTGCTTGTTATATATAACGCCAAACTTGTATTTAAGTTTTAGATCGACGCTCATTGGAGGGAGGGGCCAAGAGTCCAGCCCCAACCCCCGACCGTATCCAACCCACAGAACCAAAGGCATAGATAAGGGGGTTGAGACCTTAGTCCAACTCTCGATAATTTCTTTCTCACGTGACCCTCATGTGGAGTTTTGGGAGCTAGTGCAAAGGCATTATGGAGAGGGGGCCAACCCAGGTATTATGGAGACCAATATAACCACAAGTGTAGGAGTAAGGGGCCTGAAGGGAGGGGTGGGTGATTAGCCCAACCCTTCATCCCGTGGCACCCACGTGACCACACGCCCAGAGTTTTAGGGCTAGGTCGACCACGACAAGCGTTAAGGCCCAACCCATGACCCTATGTAGAATATATGACCACGTTTTTCGAATTAAGGGGTCATTGGGTAATTTATTAATTTTACAAAATGCACCAGCGGAGGGCGAAAATGTTGCTTTGTTAGCGAAAAATAGGGCGGATTTTTAGGACAGTTAGACTGTTGGTACGATTTGTAGGACAATTAATAGTAAACTCATGGAAGAGCTTAGAAGCTCATATAGTTTTGTATTTTTGACCAAATTAAGCTCATAAAGAGCCCACTTAGGGGTTTTTGGATTTCGTGGATCCAATGGTGACCTATAATTTCTGATTTGAGCACTTCTAATGAGTATTTTTGTAGGTTGAAGACCAAAGGTGTATGGATAATTTAGGTTTTTAAATCAATTTCAAAAGGTGTTTGAGCATCGAGAAGGTCTTCTAGGGGTTTTCTCACCTTCATAAGTCTAATGAAATAACAATTATGATCCAGAATTATGCATGAATGCAACATAATACACATATAACCATAAATACAAAGATGCAGTGTAAATAACACATCATTTCATTAATATCAAAGAACTGAAATTTTCTTATAGACAGAATGGAAATAAACTAGCTAGGGCGCTGGTAGCTTATCTTTGAGAAGAGATGTGGCGGCTACATGCCTCTGAACTATGTTACAATGAGGTTTTTTTGGCTCCCATTTTCGACAATGAACTGTAGCAGGGAACCCTTTACCCACATTTGGGATTGGAAGAGACACTCCTCCTCCTCTGGATCTTCCAGTTCCTCCTTCTAGATCTTCGCACTGGCAACAGTGGTGATGGGCTCCACATCAATAATCTACTTCCATTTGTCATTCCCCTTGTCAGGTTCTGATTCAGAGTCGAAGCATGCATCTCCATGCTTTGACTCTGAATCAAAACCTGACAAGGGGAATGACAAAGGGAAACAGATTATTGATGCAGATCCCAACACCACTATTGCCACTGTGAAGATCCAGAAGGAGGAACTAGAAGATCCAATGGAGGAGGAGCGTCTCTTCCACTCCCAGATGTGGGTAAAGGGTTCCCCGCTACGGTTTATTGTCGACAATGGGAGCTAAAAGAACCTCATTGTAACATAGTTTAGAGGCCTGCAGCTGCCACCCACCTTTTCGGACATAAGCTACCAATGCCCTAGATAGTTTATTCCCATTCTGTTTGTAAGCAAATTTCAGTTCTTTGATATTAATGAAATGAAGTGTTATTTCCACTGCATCTTTGTATTTATGGTTATATGTGTATTCTGTTGCGTTCCTGCATAAATCCGGATAAAATTACTTGCAGGGTTCAACTCAGGTTTATTTTTCTCATCATGTAATGTTGAAGGAAGTTTGGTTTATGCTCTTTAATGTGGAATTGAAGTGCTCACATGCCCATTTTAGCTCATTTCAATTGAAGTATAGGATATTTGTAAGAGATGCCTAGTGTTTCTGCTTTATGTAAGAGTTATTTGTAGGAGAAAATTACCTTGTAGGCGTAATAGACACATGTTTCCATGAAGAAAATTTTATGTACTCCCTTTTCTATACTGAATATATGGAGTGGTATAGTTATGTTGGCAAGCCAGAAGATGTAGCCCTGGAGGGGTGAACTCCGTTAACAAATATTTTTCTATGCTCTTCATTATGCATGTGTGAGTTAAGTGCTATTATGTTTCTTATGATAATTTTACATGTGAAGAATAACACATGACTTGAAGAGACATAGGAAAAACCTGTTTTTGTGTCAAGACCCATTTTACCTTGTGAAGCTTCATAATGATCCTTGTTCTGTTTATGTGATTCCGGGGAAGAGGAAAGAGAACACCTCCTCCATTTTCAAATCAGGTGGTATCAGATCTCTATCTGACCAAGTTGCAAGAAAGGGAAAAAATAGTCTCCAAGAGCTAGACGAGTAGAATTTTATTCTTCGTGTGGAGAACATTGAGTTGAGAAGAATGCTAGAGATGAATGGAGGGGAGAAGAGGCACATGCGCCTTCTATTGCAGCAAATTCTTGATAAAAAATGGTCATGGTTCAAATAGTCATTATGGACCATATGATGAAGATGATGCATGTGCATTTTGCAAGCATCTCCAAGATTCACAACATATACTAGTTGGTAAGAGTGGGCATCTAGAGTCATATACAAGTTGGCCATCATCATCACCATCAAAAGTTGAAAAGATGAATGGAAAGTTTTAGGTGGTAATAAGAATTTCAAGTACAATTCCTTTTGTTTATGTGCATAACACCTCTTTTTCAACATTTGAGCAACACATCAAAGGCATTGGTATGAAGTTTATTTCCAATATGGGTTGTGAATGAGGATGCCTCAACATAAATGGCCAAGGAATCACCAATCCAGTTATGGTTGATGAGAGACCGAAGTATCAGGGATTCGGATATAGTCAAAGAAAGTTTGGAGAATGTTCTAAACGGTTTGAGTCACATCAACCACCCAAGGATTAGATGTCTGCACATTGTGAAAATGTTCATTTCTCTCCCAAGTGAGATGAGTGTTTAAAGGGACCTTGCATGACATCATCCACTCCACTCCGTCAAAGCTGCATCCCTAGATACAATTATAATTCTCATGGGTGTTTTCCAATGCATGGTAATTTTGACTACTTGTGGAATAAGTACCCTTGTACTTTTTGTGATGCATTTGACCCTTGTGTGGTTGTATGTGAGCAACAAATGGTAATGGTTATAAGAATTGATAAGATTATAGGCATCAAGCATAAGGATTCTCCTTTGCATGAGAGGACTTATTTGTCGACAATCAAGAATTTATTTTGTACTCATAACAAGATGCTTGGGCATGGCAATGAACGATGTTGGAAGTTGCATCCAGAGCTTCTTCTAAGAAGGGAAAGGATATTGTGCAACATAATGCAAGGGAAGCAAGAGGTGGAAAAGAGGAATCACAACAACCCTAAGCAACCTTCAAGGAAAAGATGATACAAAAAGAGAACCCATAAGCCTAGAAGAGGCAAAGATTGGGTAGACTTGTTTGTAAAGTTGCTTTGTAAATTTTGTAATTACTTGTTGTTGTTTACCTATTTAGGTACTTTTGTAAAGTGAAATATTATTGTCACTATGTATAACAAGTATGTGTTTTCCATTGATGTATGTATTGGCTTGTTTATAAGTCCACATGTTGAAGCAATTTTGTGATTGTACAAGCCTTTATCTTTTAAGTTTGTCACGTGTTCACTGATGCAAGTATTTGATATGAAACTTGTGTGAATAGAACAATGTTTTTAAGATTGTACAAGATGACTATGTTTTATAGGCAAGGCCAATTATATCATTGAAATTTTTCAGCAATGTACTTTCTATGTACAAGTTAAGTTTGAGGACGGTAAAGAAAGGTTATGTTGCTTATGATTTCCAAGATGGAGTCAAGTTTGTCTTCAATAGTTTAACTTCAAGACGAAGTTGTTTTTGGGCCATGCAAAGATGATATTAAAGAGAATGTTCGTATTCCACTCATCAGTATTTTGTTCTTGCATCAGTGATAAGAATGTTGGCTCTATTATTAACAAGACAATAGGTCTTCATGAAGAAGATAGGTGAAGTGCCTTGATTGGGGATTAAAGTGAACCAGTTGAAATGTAAGCATTTTGGATTGCGTTTTTGAGTGTTTTTGAGTTTCAACATCATTATATTGACTAGGGAAGTAAAATTTTGGAGTCCAAAATTTCCTAGTGGGGAGGTATGATCAGGTGATCAATTTTAGCTCAAAGATGAAAGTGCCTAGAAATTCTTGAAACCGATGTCAAATCAAATTTCTCATATTTCTGAATCCAACAACATTCGTTTCACCTCAATCTGACACCGTATGCTCAATTTATCGCATGCTAACCATTTCTCCCAACAACTAAAAATTTAGTAGGTCTGTTAATTGTACGGTGAGTCAACATGGTGACTTTGCAAGGTATGAGCCAACCATAGCTTGACACTTGGCATCCTCCAGTTCATTGATAACAGGTCAAATTTTATTGGTTGATGGTTTTTTTTGGTGGACCAATGGTTTGGTGCCACATGACACCTCGGGGTCATACAAAAATTTAGTAAGGGTTAGCGAGAGGCTCGACCATATTCAACCCTTGATCTCTAGTTCAACAACGGAGCGCTCTACGAACATGCCTGACAATAGTGCTTGTTATGTATAGTGCCAAACTTGTATTTAAGTTTTAGATCAATGCTCATTAGAGGGAGGGGCTAGGTTGCCAGCACCGACCCCTGGTCGTATCCAACCCACAGAACCACATGCATAGATAAGGGGCTTGGGACATTAGCTTGGCCCCTGGTCATTTATTTTTCATGTGACCTTGGTGCAGAGTTTTAGTTGCTATTTTGGAGGCGCTATGGAGAGGGTTCTAGCCTAGGTCTTATGGATACCAATATAACAAAAAACATAGGAATAAGGGGCCCAATGAGAGGGCAGACGGTTAGCCTAGCTCTTGATCCCATGGCACCCACGTGACCACACACCCAGAGTTTTAGGCCTAGCCTAGTGGGGGCAGGTGTTAAGGCCCATCCCACATCCCTATCTGGCATGTATGATTGCGTTTTTCAGATTAAGGGGTCATTAAGAAATTTATGCATCCTACAAAATGCACTGGGAGAGGGCGAAAATGTCACTTAGCTAGTGAAAAATAGGGCATATTTGTAGGATAGTTAGACTGTTGGTCCGATTTGTAGGACAGCTAACATTAAAACTCATGGAATAGGTTAGGAGCTCATATATTTTTTATTTTTTTAACAAATTGAGCTAAAAAAGAGTCCAATTAGGGGTTTTTGGATGTTCTAGATCCAACGGTTACCTCTAATTTCTGATTTGAGCACATATAAGGAGTATTTTTGCAGTTGAAGAATAAAGGTGTATCGATCATTCAATTTTTTAAAGAAGTTTTGAAAGGGTTTGAGCATGGAAATGGCCTTGTAGGGGTTTTATCACCTTTAGGAGTCTACTAGAGTAGCTTTTACTTGCAGGGTTAAACTTAGGTTTGATTTTCTCATTATTTCATGTTGATCTAAGCTTTGTTTATTCTTTTCATTGTGGAATTGAAGTGCTCACATTCTCATTTTAGCTCATTATGTTGGAGTATAGGATATTTTTAGGAGATGCATTGTGTTGCTGCTTTATGTGAGAGTTATTTGTAGGATAACATTACCTTGTAGGGGTAATAGCCACATGTTTCCATCAACAAAATTTTATGTACTCCCTTTTCTATACTGAATATATGGAGCAGTCTAGCTATGTTGGCAAGCCTGAAGATGTAGCCCAGGAGGGGTGAACTATGTCAACAAATATTTTGCTATGCTCTTAATTATGCATGTATGAGTTAAGTGCTATTATGTTTCTTATGATAATTTTACATGTGAAGACTAAATGATGACTTGAAGAGATATTGGAAAATATTATTTTTGTGTCAAGACCCATTTTACCTTGTAAAGCATCGGAATGATCCTTGTTATGTTTATGTGATTTTGGGGAAGAGGAAAGGGAAATCCTCCTCCATTTTCAGATCAGGTGGTATCAAAGCTCTATCTGACCAAGTTGCAAGAAAGGGAAAAAATAGTCTCCAGGAGTTAGAGGAGAAGAATTTGGCTCTTCGTATGGAGAAATTGAGTTGAGAAGAATGATAAATATGACTAAAGAGGAGAAGAGGCACATACACCTTCTATTGCAGCAAGTGCTTGAGGAACAAGTTGATAAAATTTCCACCCTTGTGACAACAAAAGACACCTCCAAAATGAAATTAGTATGTGGTCATGGTTCAAACAATGGTTATGGACGATATGAGGAAGATGATGTATGCACATTTTGCAAGAATCTCCAAGATTCACACCATATACCAGTTGGTAAGAGGGGGTAGCTAGAGTCATATACAAGTTGGCCATCATCATCATCATCATTAGAAGATGAAAATATGAATGAAAAGTTTAAGGAGATAATAATAATTTCAAGTACAATAAGAGTTGTTTATGTGCATAACACCTCTTTTGTAGCATTTTACCAACATACCAAAGGAATTGGTATGAAGTTGCTTTCCAAGATGGGTTATGAAGGAGGAGGCCTCAACATAAATGGCCAAGGAATCACAAATCCAATCATGGTTGAGGAGAGACCAAAGTATCTGGGATTGGGATATAATCAAAGGGAGTTTGGAGAATTCTCTAAACGACATGAGGCACATCAACCATATGAGGATGAGATGTCACCACCTTGTGACAATGTTCATTTTTCTCCCAAGTGAGATGACTATTTTAAGGGACCTTGCATGAAATTTTCCAATCCACTCTGTCAAAGATGCATCCCTAGAGACAATTATAATTCTAATGGGTGTTTTCCAATGCATGGTAATTTTTACTACTTGTGGAATAAGTACCCTTGTACTTTTTGTGATGAATTTGACCATTGTGTGGTCGTCTGTGAGAAATTCATGGTAATGATTAAAATAATGGATAAGATTATAGGAATTGAGCATAATGATTCTTATTCGCATGAGAGGACTTCTTTGTCGCAAACAAGAGAAGGTTATTTTGTACTCATTGCAAGATGTATGGGAATGAAAATGAACGATGTTGGAAGTTGGATCCAGAGCTTTTTTCTATGAATGGAAAGGATAATGTGCAACATAATGCTAGGGAAGAAAGAGGTGGCAAAGATGACTTGCAACAATAGTAAGAAACCTTCAAGGAGAATATGATGCAAAAAGAGATCACATAAACCTAGAAGAGGGAGAGATTAGGTAGACTTGTTTGTAAAGTTGGTTTGTAAATTTTTAATTACTTGTTGTTGTTTACCTGTTTAGGTACTTTTGTAAAGTGAACAATCATTGTCACTATGTACAACAAGTATGTGTTTTCCATTAATGTATCTATTGGCTTGTTTATAAGTCCACGTGTTCAAGGAATTTTGTGAATGTACAAGATTCTCGTTTAAGTTTGTCTACGAGTTTGTCATGTGTTCACCGATGCAAGTATTCGATATGAAACTTGTGTGAATAGAATTTTTTTTTTAAAGATTGTACAATATGACTATGTTTTGTAGGTAAGGCCAATTATATCATTGAAATTTTGTAGCAGTGTACTTTCTATGTACAAGTTTAGTTTGAGGATGTTAAAGCAAGTTTATGTTGCTTCTGATTTCCAAGATGGAGTCAAGTTTGTATTCAATAGTTTAAATTCAAGATGAAGTTGTTTTTGAGCCATGAAAAGATGAGATTAAAGAGAATGTTCATAGTTCACTCATCAATATTTTTTTCCTACATCAGTGATAAGAATGTTGGCTCTATTCTTAACAGGACAATAGTTCTTCATGAAGAAGATAGATGAAGTGCCTTGATTGGGGCTTGAAGGGAACCAATTGAAAAGTAAGAATTTTGGATTGAGTTTTTGGGTGTTTTTGAGTTTTAGCCTCATTATATTGACTAGGAAAGTAAAATTTTGGAGTCTAAAAGTTCCTTGTGAGGAGGTATGATCAGGTGATCAATTTTTATCTCAAAAATGAAAGTTCCCATGAAGTCTTAAAACTAACTCCAAATCAAACTGCTCATCATTTTGAATCCAACAAAATTTTTTTTACCTCAATTGACATCGTATGCTCCAGTTATCACGGGATGACCATTTGGCTCAAAAACTAAAAATTTAGCAGGTTTGTTGACTGGGAAGTTGACTGGGTTGAATGTACGGTGAGTCAGCATGGTGACTATGCATGGTACGAGACAACCACAAGCTGACAGTTGGCATCCTCTGGTTCATTAATAACAGGTCAAATTTTATTGGTTGATGGTTTGATTTGGTGGACCAATGGTTTGGTTCCACGTGGCCCAGTCATGGGTTGCTATGTGGTACCTAGGGGTCATACTAAATTTTGGTATGGGTCAGCTGGATGCCTGACTCAATTTGAACCCTTGACCTCTAGTTCAACAAAGGAGCACTCTACCAACAGGACCGACGATGGTGCTTGTTATGTATAATGCCAAATTGTCTTTAATTTTACCTCAATGCTCATTCGAGGGAGGGGTCGGGCTGCCAATCCCGACCCTCGGTCATATCCAACCACAAAAGCACAAACACAGATAAGGGGCTTGGAAAATTAGCTCGACCCTTAGTCATTGCGTTGTCATGTGACCCGGGTGTAGAGTTTGGCACTAGTGTGGAGGCGCTATCGAGAGGGGGCCAACCTAGGTCTTATGGAGACCAATATAACCACAAGCACAAGAGTAAGGGGCTTGACAGGAAGGGTGGGAAATTAGCCCAACCCTTGATCCCATATTACCAACGTGACCATACGCTTGAAGTTTTAGGGCTAGGCTGACAGGGGCAGGCGTTAAGGCCCAACCCACGACCCTATGTGGCATATATGACTGTGTTTTTTGGATTAAGGGGTCATTAGGAAATTTATTCATCCTACAAAATGGACTGATGGAGGGTGAAAATGTTTTCGTTAGAGAAAAATAGGGAAGATTTGTAGGACAGTTAGATTGTTGGTACGACTTGTAGGAAAGTTAAAAAAAAACTCATGGAAGAGCTTAGGAGCTCATAAATTTTTGATATTTTGACCAAATTGAGCTAAAAAAGAGTCCACTTAGGGGTTTTTGGATGTTCTGGATTCAATGGTGACCTAAAATTTCTTATTTGAGCACATCTAAGGTTTATTTTTGCAGGTTGAAGACCAAAGGTGTGTGGATGATTAAGGTTTTTAAAGTAGTTATGGAAGGCGTTTGAGCATGGAGAAGGTCTTGTAGGGGTTTTCTCACCTTCAGAAGTCTACTAAAACAATTTTTACTTGCAGTGTTCAACTTAGGTTTAATTTTCTCATTATGTCATGTTGAGGGAAGTTTTTTTTATGCTCTTCATTGTGGAATTGAAGTGCTCACATGCTCATTTTAGCTCATTTGAGTTGGAGTATAGGATCTTTGTAGGAGATTCCTTGTGTTGCTGATTTATGAGAGAGTTCTTTGCAGGAGAACATTACCTTGTAGGAGTAATAGCCACATTTTCCATTAAAAAAGTTTATGTAATCCCTTTTCTATACTGAATAACTAGGTGGTAGAACAACTTTGGATAAGGTTCCATTGTAGTCACATTTGACCTAGAGAGGATTCCACTGCTACAACCCCATAGTATATCACAGGAGTTACCTATACCTAGAGAGCCACACATGTGGTAATGGGTATACATGATGGCTGACCATGGGGGAGGACCTATGATGGGGTTCACTCCTACATTCTTGAGATGGTTTCAAGAGCAATTTATCATGGTTTAGGACTATCCTTACACTAGAGTAGATTTCAAGGGTGATCAAGAGCTCGTTCTACCTAAGGGATAATTGTAGGATGATGCAAGTAAAAAGCACTATAATTTTCGTTTTTTTCATTTTATTTAAGTTTTATGTGTCATATACTAACTATTGATTTTTCATGTAGAAATTGTACCAGTGCAACCAGTGCATATGTCACCACTCCATCGACGAGAACAACCATAGTTTGGAAAAGGGGGAGCAAAAGCGACGAATCTGAATTTAGATGAGACACTAGTTGACTTTGAGGCTCATGTGGAGGGTTTAACCTAGATCATTCTGGATGCATGGATCAATGATATCCCGATCTGCTTACAGATATATACCATGGGAGTGCAAACTTGGTTTGGCCGACTACTGCGACAAGTTTCCCATGTATTCATTTTTTACTGTGATCATAATCATCATTAGCAGCCTAGATCTTGTAGAGCCTCATGATTTCTTCATTTTGACACTCTCTTTTACTTATTTGTAATATCCCCAAAAGGGAGAATGCAGTAATACTTAACACAATATAAGAATTGCAACAAGATAAACATTAAATCTTATGAAAACATCAGAATTTACAGAGAAGCTGAGCCATTTTATTAGATTGGAGAAGAATTAGTTACAAAATGTACAAAATATGAGGAGATATAGCCAAAAATTTGGTCTAGAATCACTCAGAAGACATGCTACAATAGGTACAATGTAACTTGAGAGGCACTGAAGCAAATAATGCACTGTCCCTTCAGCAGAATATGAACATATAGTTGTAGGATGAATAATAAAATGAATATATACTCAAAACTAAAGCTTAGATGATTCCAAGATTCAATATCTGGCCAATGTGATGGATTCCCAAGATAACCCAGAAAGGATTTTCCAGATCTGTAACTTTGGAAAATCACCTCCGTAGGATTTGGTCCTTAATCTGTTGGGAAATACATATCTGAAGCTAGATATGACAAATAGATGGCTGAAATATGATATCATATCAGATATATGCTTGAAGGGCTGATCCCTTCTTCATATCTATGAGCTATAAGCTCTAGATCTAGCTTCTCAATCCTCCAATGATGATTGCAGTTGCTGCAACACAACTGCCTCTAGAAATTGCACTATGAGGGAAAGAGAGGCCTTCTGCCTACTGAAAAGTGCTGCAATAAACTCCAGGCTGATGGTGAGATTGATGGAAATGTGAGGGGATGACCCCTCACAGGATTTCTAGCTAATATACTAGCAACTTCCTTCCTCCCTTTAGATATGCAAGATATACATCGTAATTCCTGAAGGAAGTACTGCTGCTGGGAGGTCAATAAATTTTTGCCTAATGCCAGATCTGAAATGAAGCTCTTGGAAGCTAATATTTAAGCCCAAGGTGATAGAAATAATCCTTCACCAGTTCTCCAGCTGAAGTACTGAAGACAACTTCCTCCTTCCAAATTGATCTTCAGAAATCTACAATTTCTGAATATGGATGTTCTGTAGAAAGTAGGAAAAAGGGATGTGGCACTTAAAGCTTGATGTAGAATGAAGTATAAAACTCTTTCAAGAGCTAATCTAATAAATAGGTGGGATTCCCGAGCAGGAACACCCTGTGCTAAACAACACCTGCAATCTATGCTAAACAACCCAAGAAAGCAGTGGAATGTCACATGAAAATTCTAGATCTGAAAAGATCTTTACATCAAGAATAATCAGCATGCCCTCATCCTTGCCTTCATCTTCTTTATATAACATTTGATCCTTCCCAAGCCTTTTCCCTCATCTAGACTGCGCTGTCACATGTGGACAAGATCCTCCAAGTTGGACTGCGCTGTCACATGTGGACAAGATCCTCCAAGTTGGACTGCGCTGTCACATGTGGACAAGATCCTCCAAGTTGGACTGCGCTGTTTGACCAAATCAATCATCATGTCTAGGTGCAATGTACACCTCCTCCATCAAGTGTGCTTTGTTTGCACATCATCCTCCATCACTTTATCATGAATGTCTCATGATATTTTGTTTGACATCTTCAAGATCTTAGTTTATTGAATCAACCTCCATGATCTATCTCATTAATGAGACAGGTTCTCCAATTTCATTCACATTAGTAGTTGCTCAACTACCTTGTTATGCAGATCTATGCTAAATTAATCCACATTCACACACACAAAAGTGGATATTTATTCATATTTAGGATTATGGGTCCCTCCACCCTTTTATTTTCTTAATTCATTAAGAAAATCAAGGACTTTAATTTTCCAAATATGATGTGAAAATTTGGGAATATTACAGTCCCCCCTGGAAAAATGTTGCTTGTCCTCAAGCAACTCCAAAATTAGATGCAAAGCCATCTATTCCCCTCCAAATGGCATCCACATAAGGAAGGCTTCTTCCATTTTTTGCAATGGGTTATGCATGTTTGGTTCCAAAGTTGTCTTTTAAAAACATAATGAATGACCTCTAACTGTATGGTTAGATGTCCTCCTTTCATTATGAAGTACCAAGTGAAAACCATATGATGTCCAACATCATCATCAATACATGAGGTGCATAAAATAAGGTGGTTCTCTTCACAAAGGAAAAGCTCCATCACACAATACATCTCTCCATCCCATGTTTCATGAATTTGTTTGAGCATTTATATGCTCTCATACTTAGCCCTGTTGGCCTTGTTGGATCAAAGCATCATTCCAATGTTATGCAAAAGAAGAAGGAAAGGAGCTATATGGGTAGATAAAGATGTCAAACCATATTCTCCTAAGAGTAACCACCAGAGTAAGGCCCTTTGCTGCCATCCTCCATCTCCTCCATGTATGATGGACAAGCCAAACTCCCTCAAAAGCAACCAAAGAAACAAGAGATCTTGTTGCTTCCTCTCCTCCTCATGTGCATCATGAAGCAAAAATATACTAATGGACATATGGAATGTCACATCAGCCCAATACAAAGAAACATCGTCCATGCACATCATGAGAGCTTCATGCCAAGATTTACCTCAGAAAAAAACACATAGACATAGGAGATGCCATGTGGTGGCCAATCTTTCTCAAGTGAAACCAAAATGAACATGCCTCCTTTTGCTGCATACTATCATTGATACACAGGGAATAGATAAGAAAATCATGAGCTATTGGGTGGTAAACATACTCACCCAAGAGCGGCCAGCGTGGCCATGCCTCCTTCTTCATTTCATAATTGTTCTTCAAGGCATGGATCAAAGAAATAGGATCCTTGGGGCAGTGACAAGGACCGCCCAAGGGAAACCAACGTAACCAAGCTTGCTGGCCCATATAAATATACAAGTGGTCATGAAACCATTTTCTTATCTTCCTCATCCACTCACCCCAATATGGAAGATGAGTGATGTGCTGCATAATCATGGTATCCTCCCTTTGTAGAATACCATCTTCCCAAAACTGATGAAGAACTTTTCACTCCATGAAATGTTGAAGTGCACCTCCAATGAGATCTCTTAATGAGACCTTCTTCTCATCCATGGCCTTCCAAAACCAATGAGGTCTTTGATCTAATGTATGTAGAACTCTCTCTTTGAGCTATGAGGTGCTCATTGAGAAAGTGTCATCAAGAAAGGAGTAAAGGTTTATCATATCTAGATGTCTACCATTTATCATCTTTACCTCCATTTCTTCATGAGTGAAGCTATCTTCAGAATGCTCCAAGAATAATGGGGCCTCATCATTATCACCGCTTCTAAGTGACATCATTGTAGATCTGCAAGGTAATACATAAGTTGTCTCAAAGAAAGGTACAACAATGATCTCATAACCAGTCATTGTACAAATGATTATGCTCATCCCTTCTTCTGAAACTCTACACTTCAACTCAAGAGGTTGAATGTAGTTCATCCATGACAAACTGGGATAGCTTTTCATCTCCTCCTTGATTAGATAAAGGTTTCTCTACGTTGTGATATGTTGCTGCTTCAAATCAGCACTATGTTCTAACCCTTGGTTATGCATTGGCCCTAATGGCATGTCCCCATAAGTTTCAATAATACCTACTGAAACAATAGGTGATGAATGTGTATGCATACCTTGGATCAACTGATATGTGGGAACCTCTTGACAGAACACAAGAGTTCCTCCAACCGGGACAATAGTGCCTCCAACTGCTAGTAAGAGTGATGGCTGCTCTTCTCCAAGTGTACCAGCACTGGAATCTTTCTCCTCTTCCTCATGCATCTCCTGAACCGTGCATGGGACTCTATATGTCAAGAGCTCAAGACCATATTGAAAAGGTGCAAGTGTCTCTTCTCCAGATGCAATTACTTCTGCAACTGGTGGTGAATGTAGTGACCTCTTGTTGAAAAGATTGACAACCTCCTCCTTAGGAAATTTCTCTTTGTAGCACATTTCTGTCTTCTTCTCATCAAACTTCTTCCTCAACTTTTGAAAGAAATCTGAATATTTAGTCACCGTTGCATGCTCCATGAGACCAAACCACCAATCATTGGCTTCATCTAAAATATGAAGTGCTGCAATTTGGACAGCCTCTTCTTTAGGTATAGGATGTAGCCTGAAAAATGTATCTAACTCTCTCCTCCAAGCCTTAACAGAGCTTGAGGAAGATCCATTAAATGTAGGCAAATAGAATCTATTATGCCTCTTCCTTCTATTGTTGCTATAGGATCCTCTTTCTTCTTTGATTTTAAATAATTGTTGGAGAGTTAGCTTCTCCTTGAATGCTCTAGACTGTGCTTTGTACTCTTCAAGATATAGACTGAGATTCTCATGAGTCTCAGGTTCATTCCTTCATTTTTCAATACCCTTCACCTTCTTCAAAGAAAGTGGGCATAGTGGATCTATGAGGAGATCTAGGATTCTCTGATTTTCTTCTTTGCTGATAGGAAGTGTTGGGGCCTTCCTCATCACATCTTCTTCTTGGAACTTCTTTATGCATTTCCTCTTCCATTTGATAGACCTCCTTGGAGAGATCTTGCATAGATCTACAGAAATGAGTGGCAGAATTTTCTTCCTCCATGATAGATCTCATCTATCTGCTTCTTCTTTATATGCAAAAGATGAAGTGTCCACAAGCTGAGCTAAAGATCATGCTCTGATACCACTGTAATATCCCCAAAAGGGAGAATGTAGTATTACTTAACACAATATAAGAACTGTAGAAAGATAAATAGTAAATATTAAGACAACATCAAAATTTACTTAGAAGCTGAGCCATTTTATTAGATTGGAGAATAATTAGTTACACAATGTACAAAATATGAGGAGATCTAGCCAAAAAGTTGGTCTAGAATCACTCAGAAGATATGCTGCAATAGGTACAACGTAACTGGAGAGGCACTAAAGCAAATACTGTGTTGCCCCTTCAAAAAAATATGAAAATATAGTTGTAGGCTGAATAGGAAAATGAAAATCTACTCAAAACTGAAGCTCAGATGATGCCAAGATTCAAGATCTGGCCAATGTGATGGATTCCCAAGATAACCTAGAAAGGATTTTCCAGGTCTACAACTTTGGAAAATCAACTCCCTATGATTTGATCCTTGATCTACTGGGAAATAGAGATCTAAAGCTAGATCTGACAAATAGATGGCTGAAATATGATATTAGATTAGATCTATGCTTGAAGGGCTGATCCCTTCTTTAGATCTATGAGCTAGAAGCTCTAGTTCTAGCTTCTCAATCCTCCAATGATGATTGCAGTTGCTGCAACACAACTACCTCTAGAAACTACGTTGTGAGGGAAAGAGAGGCCTTATGCCTGCTAAAAAGTGCTACAATAAACTCCAGGCTAATGGTAAGACTGATGGCAATGTGAGGGGATGATCCCTCATAGGATTTCTAGATGAAATACTAGCAACTTCCTTCCTCCCTTTAGATCTGCAAGATAGACAGTGTAATTTTTTAAGGAAGTAATACCACTGGGAGGTCAATAAATTTTGGCCTGATGCAAGATTTGCAATGAAGCTCTGGGAAGCTGATATTTAAGCCCAAGGTGATAGGAATAATCCTTCACCAGTTCTCCAGCTGAAGTACCGAAGACAACTTCCTCCTTCGAAACTGATCTTCAGAAATCTGCATTTTCTGAATATGGATGTTCTGCAGAAAGTAGGAAAAAGAGATGTGGCACTTAAAGCCTGATGTAGAATGAAGTAAAAAACTCTTTCTAGAGCTACTTTAAGAAAGAGGTGGGATTCTCAACCAGGAACACCCTGTGCTAAACAATACCTGCAATCTCTGCTAAACAGCCCAAGAAAGCAGTGGAATGTCACATGACAATTCTATATCTGAAAATATCTTTACATCAAGAATAATTAGTATGCCCTCATCCTTGCCTTCATCTTCTTTATATAAAATTTGAGCCTTCCCAAGCCTTGGCCCTCATCTAGACTGTGCTGTCACATGTGGAAAAGATCCTCTAAGTTGGACTGCGCTATTTGACCAAATCAACCATCATGTCTAGGTGCAATGTACATCTCCTCCATCAAGTGTGCTTTGTTTGCACATCATCCTCCATCACTTTATCATGAATGTATCATGATATTTTTTTGACATCTTCAAGATCTTAGTTGACTGAATCAACCTCCATGATCTATCTCATTAATGAGACAGGTTCTTCAATTTCATTCACATTAGTAGTTGCTCAACTACCTTGTTATGTAGATCTAGGCTAAATTAATCCACATTCACACACATAAAAGTGGATATTTATTCATATTAAGGATTGTGGGTCCCTCCACCCTTTTATTTGATTAATTCATTAAGAAAATCAAGGACTCTAATATTCCAAATATGATGTGAAAATTTGGGAATATTACATTATTTTTCCTCTTTTTGACCATCTTCATCAACTCAAATAAGCATCAAAATGCACGTTTTTTACATGGTAAGGTATTTAAATGTATTTTATTTCATATCTAATAATGTCCCTTATTATTAAGTTAATATTTGTAATAGCTACGAAATTGACATGATTCTGCAGCTAATTCGGGTTTCTGTAGCCAACTCCATGGTTTGCCAGACTCTGAGGTGCCAGCTAAGTGAAAAATTACATGAACAGGTGGAGAATTATCTCCTCAAGGATTTCCTCCTATTCATCTGAGCCAGATCATGAAAGAAACCATTCAATTTCATGGTCAAAGGAGCGGGTCAACACATTGCTGAACAGGCGAGCGAGAGTCCGAGATATTCACGATTTACGATTTTCTTTCCCAAATAGCAAATTGTGAACAGGCGATATTCTAATTTTAGCTAGGAGTCAAATTAGAGTTTTGTTAGCTTAAGTAAGCATGAAAGTCTTGAACAGTTATGAGCATAAGCTTTTATAAATACCGTGTAAACAAAACCTGAACAGTGTGTGTAATTTTTGATGCGACTGTAATATTTTAAAACTCTGTTTTTCATCCATTTTTAATGAAGAAGTGCTTTGAATATTTGATGCGTAGCTAACTGTTGGAGTAAATATTTGAGACCACCTATTTGTGGAGGTCCCTACGAATAGTGAAGGTTTTGCATTTTATGTTTTTGATGTTTTCATTTTTTCATTTGCTATAGTTTTTTCAAGGATTGCATTTTATCATTTGATGTAGTTATTTTCATAAGTTATCTTTTTTCATTTGATGTAGATAGTTGCTTTCACAATTTCATTTTATCATTTGATGTAGTTATTTTCATAAGTTATCTTTTGTCATTTGATGTAGATAGTCGCTTTCATAATTTCATTTTATAATTTGATGTAGTTAATTTCATAATTTCATAATTTCATTTTTTCATTTGATGTAGATTCATTAGTCTTCCCTTTCGAATTGTCAAATTGTAGAGTGATTTTTTTTCACATATTTCTTCATAGTTTCATTTCAAAAGCAGTTGTGATTTATCTCAGAATAGTTTTACAAGTTCATGAGTGATTTCCTTTCAACATATAAGTGAGTTCTTTTCAAACCATTAGTGATTTCTTCACAATTTTATGAGTGATTACTTTTCAAGATCAGTAGTAATTTCTTTACAAGTTTTCATTTCCAGTAGATAAAGAGATGTATGGTTTCCATTCCTAGAATTTAATTTTGTCTTTATGCACAAGTTTGTTACAAAAATAGATTAAGTAACTCTGTCTTTAGAGACTAACAATAGATTGGTTAGGTTTACTTTAGTTCTATTTTGCAGAGTAAAAATCATATTGATTTTAGGAACTTAAACTGTGATTTGAAAGCATCGATTTCATTAGGAACATAAGAATAAAAAGAATCCTTAGATGTAATTCCTACAAACTCAACAATCCCATCAATAAACTTAATTAAAAGAGTCTTCTAGCATATATAGCACACTTTCACTTCACAAGTTTACCAACTCCGTTCGATAATTTATGTAAGCAATTTAAGACCATTAAATTGACTAACATTTGGGCCTCATTGTTGGGGAAGTGTAAATAGGAGACTTTTTCTTTCTAAAAAAACATAATAAAATAGAAAAATGATATGCAAAGGGAAAGAGATTCTAGAGGAATATTTGTAGCTAGAGGTAGAAGCTTAATTCCAACAACACTAGTCACCCCATCATGACCTTGTAGAGCCACACCATCCACACAAACTCACATACCATCCATTGCAGGTAGACATATAATTCTTGAAGTTATGAGATCTGAAATCCAACCTAGAAATTCACCAACTTCATCAACCGAAGAAATTGTATAAGAACAATATCATACATACCCAACAAAAAGAGTAATTTTCCTAACTTCAACAGGAGAACAACTTCTGACCCAGTAACTAAAATTCCCTAGTGAAGAAGAGGAAGAATAAATATAATTTAATATATCATTGATAGAGGAACCAAAAGAACTAGAATGAGAACAAACAAGCCCAATTTTGGAACCTTACATTATTTCTGAAGAATCTATAATGGTTAGGGAAGGAGAAGGAGGAGTACACAATGCAGATGATGAAAATTTGAGAATTGGAGGAGGTGGACCTAGGATTGGAGGTGGAGGTGGAGGAAGAGGAAGAGGAAGATATGGAGGAAGAGGAAGGGGAAGATAATGAGAAGGAGACAAAGGATAACGAGATCTTGTTGGGTTTCATATCCATGATTAAGATACTACAAAAAAAATGAAAAATATCTCACCCTCTATCCTTACTAACTTCCATGGATTAAGAAGTGAGAATCCTGAAAATTTTCTTTTTGAGTTCGAAGTTTTATGTAGGTCTTATGACCATTTTCTCGATTCTCAAAAAGTAAAATTGTTTCCAGAAACTCTTAAGGATGCAACATTAAAATGGTTCATGGGTTTAATAACAAACTCTATTAGAACATGGGAAGAAATGAAAACTACATTTTTATCAAAATATAAATATCACTGCATGCCCCATAATCGTTAGGATGAAGTTTCTAAAATGATGTAAAGAGAATACACAAATCTCGAGGATTTAATTGAAAGATTTAGTTATAATATTAAGAGATCTAAAAAGGAAAATTTGGGTGAATATACTTTGAAATCTCTCCTATTAAAATCCATTAGAGATGAATGGATAGATATCTTCAACATGATGGGAAAAGGAGATATTTCTCAGTTATATGATTACTAGAAATTTCTAAATTATGAATACATATTTCAAGAGGTAAGTCAGGAGTTGGAAAGAGTTCAAGAGACCCTATTATCTCTAGAATTAATAAATCTACAACATGAACAATAAGTAGGGCTGAAATAAGCAATTTGCTTGAATTTAAAACAAACATTTTAGGGAGTCAGTGAACAAATGGACACCTTCAAATTACAAAAAAAACAAAACTTTGAAAGTGATCCCTTATCTATTTATTTTCCTAAGTGTAGAAAGAAACATTCTTTGAGAGAATGTCCTCTTGACTTAAAGAGTGTATAAATTTGTGTTTTATGGGTGGAAAATCATGATACAAAAAAATGTGCTTCAATACTAGGTCTTAAATTTTTTTAGCAAGAGGAAGTAGTTCCAAATCAAATAGGCCCTCTTTGTTTTGTTTCCAAAATACCATGAAAAATCAAGGATTTAACACTCAAACATATGCACAACCACCACAAATAATTAGCTTGCACCTATGCCTTGGAAATCCTGGCCTCAACCTCAAACTTGGGCACATGGATGGAAAAATACTTATGGAAGATATCCTCAGTATTCTCAAAGGCATGAAAATTATTCTACTTTCTCACCACAATATTTTCCTCAATCTAGTCAACTACCACCCTTGCAAGCTCAAATTAAAAATCCAAATCCAAAACTTTCATTACCATTTCCACAACAACCAAATTAATTGTCTGCTTAACCACTTCCAAACCCAAATAATAAAAATTCACAAACTGTTTACAGCATGGAGGGAAAATTTTTCCATACCTATATGATAACTCCATTAGATCTTAAAAACGTTCAACTCAGATCTGGTAGAGCATTGGAAAAGAAGTCACCATCTGTTTTTATTCAGGAAAATAAAAAGGATGATCATTTTGCGTAGTGTACATCTCTTCATCAGAATGAAAATCCTCAAAAGAAAAATAATCACTATGAGCAAGAGATCCCTCTACATCACAAAGAAAATCTCCAAACACAAAACATTCCTACACATTTTGATGATACTCCAATAAACTCAACTCTTATTATAGAACAACTTTCAGTATCTGTCTCAAGACCACCTTTCCCTGAAATATTAAAGATTGATAAAGGGGTAGAAAAATAGACCATGCTGCCCGATTATGATATTTTAGATGAGCTGAAGAATGTTTGCATAAAAATTCCTTTGCTACAATCTATCAAATAAATTCCAATTTTAACAAAGACAATTAGGGAGTTAAGTATTAAAATATTGGGAAGAAAAATAAAAGGGGTCAAAAGAATTCAGTTAGTTGGAAAAACTATAGATATCATGATGGGAAAAACAACAATTCAAACATATTTAGATCTAGAAAGTCCCATTGTGAAAACACACATCAATGGTATTGAAATACTATACACACTGACTAATCTAGGAGAAACTATAAACATCATGAGTAAACAAACTATGGATCAACTAAAACTTCCTAATCTCCAATATACACCAACATTGTTACAATTAGCCAAAATATTTGTTATTAAACCTGATGGTGTGTTAAAGGACATTTATGTATCCTTATATTCTTGGGAATATCTGGTTGATTTCATGATCTTGACACCCAAGAATAACTTAGGAGGACATCCATTAATCTTAGGAAAACCTTGGTTAGCTACAACTGATGCTTTTATCAGTTGTAGATATGGTGATATGTTTATCTCTAATGGAAACTCAAAAAAGAAATTCACATTGAATCCGCGTGCAAAAAAAATGATAGAGGTAGAAAGTGAAGAGTAGATGGATGATGATAATGATATACAACCTAGTTTCTATATCACAAGCAAGTGAAGAGGATCAAATCTTAAATTAAATAGAAAATAATGAATCCTCTTCATACCGTGAGACTAGTCAAAATTTTCAAGAACAATGCAATATTGAATATTTATCATCCCGACAAATGTCTTTACATTTTATGGATGAATTTGGCAATTCTTCAATGTAATTTTTTCCAGGAAAAACTTTAAATGTAAATAAAAATCCGGAAGAATTTCAAAGGAGGAAATTAACAGAAATATTACAAAAACACTCTTCTGTATATGCATGGGAATACATTGACATGAAAGGAATTAATCCTAAAACTTGCATGGATCACATATATATTGAAGAGAATGCCAGACCAATCCGAAAACCTCAAAGAAGAACAAATCCAAACTTAAGGGAAATTTTTAAAGAGAAACTACAGAAAATGTTGAATGTAAATTCATTTATCCAATATCAGACAGTCAATGGGTTTCACATTTAGTAATTTTTCCTAGAAGGAATGGAAAATGGAGAGTATGCATTTATTATAGGGAACTGAATAAGGCCACTTTGAAAGATCATTTTCCACTTCCTTTCATAGAAAAGTTTTTATACACACTAGTAGGGAAGAAATATTTCTCATTCTTGGATGGTTTTAGTGGGTATAACCAAATTTAGGTAGGACTAGAAGATCAAGACAAAACCACATTTACCTGTCCATGGGGAACTTATGCTTACTGGGTACTTCCTTTTGGATTATGTAATGCACCAAATACATTCCAAAGAGTAGTATTAGGTATTTTATATGATATAATTCATGATTGTGTGGAAGTGTATATGGATGATTTTATATTTTGTGGAATTTTTTTTGAAAAATCTCTTAAAATTTTGGAAAAATTTCTTATAAGATGTGAGGAGTAAAATCTCTCACTTAGTCATGAAAAATGTTTTATGACTTTTATTGAGGGAATTTTTTTAGGACACCACATTTTAGGAAATGGAAATAAGGTGGACTCATCTAAAGTAGAAGTTATTTCTAAATTATCAGTTCCAATTTGTTAGTGAGATGTTAGGAGTTTTCTTGTTTTTACTGGATACTATATAAGATTTATAGAAAATTTTTCAAAAATTGAATCTTCACTCTTTAAATTTCTCACAAAAGATTGTGAATTCAGTTGGAATCATGATTGCCAAAAAGCCTTCGAAACTTTGAAAGGGAATATTTATGAAGCACTCATTTTGAGAGGAACAAATTGGAAATTTCCTTTTCATATTTCAACTGATGCTGCAGACACAAATTTAGGAGTGGTATTAGGAAAAAGACTTGACTCCTTATTCCATTTACTATACAAGTAAAAATTTGACACTTGCAGAGTTAAATTATACTGTTACTGAAAGGAATTTTTAGTTGTTGTCCATGCCATCAACAAATTCAAACATTACATCATTGGATATGAAACTTTCATTAATACAGACCATTCTGCAATTAGATATGTAATGAATAAATCAATTACTAATGAAAGAGTCACAAAATGGTTATTGTTTTTACAGGAATTTAATATCATTATTTTGGATCGACTTGGAAAAAAAAACACAGTTGCTAAATTTTTATCTAGAATTCAAAATGATAACAATGATAAACCTGTGGAGGATATTTTTCCTAATGAATATATTTTTTATGTCTCCATGGTTTCCAGATATGCTAACTAGTTGTCTACATGGAAACTACCATCATATTTGTTTCCTAGATAAAAAAGAAGGATAATTCAAATGAGTGCATTTTCTTCATGGATAAATGAGGAATTTTACAAGACATGGCCATATCTCATCATTCAAAGATGTGCAAGAGAAGATGAAATACCTGAAATACTAAAAGCATGTCCTGATGAATCATGTGGAGGACACTTCATTGATAAAATAACTTCCTACAAAGTCCTTCTCTTAGGATATTATTGGCCTTCCCTTTTGAAGGAAGCCAAGGAATATGATAATAAATGTGATAGTTTCCAAAGGATGGGGAGATCTGTTCCTTCAGATGAAATGCCTCTATAACTTTGGGTACTTATTGAACCCTTTGAAAAATGGGCTCTCTATTTTTTTGGATCAATCAATCCACCATAAAGACAAAAGAGGTATATTATTGTGTGCATTGATTATGTTACTAAATGGGTTGAAGCTGTTAGTGTCAGTTAGTCACCAGTGATCAAATGTATTATTTCACTGTCAGTTGATAGGGTCCTAGGTTAAATTTTGTAGTTTCAAGTGAATTTCAAATTAAATTTGATCATTGGTTGGTGTGTCTAAGTCACTGCTACTCCCTCCACCTACTCATAAGTCTTCATCTCTTATCATGGTCATGTCTTCATTCAAGTGTCTTAGGCCATGAAAAAGTTAATATGTCATCATTTAGGTCATGGTGCAGGTTTTCATATGTCATGCCATCATAATGTTATTCATTTAAATAAAAAAGTGTCATGTCCATTAACATGAATCACCATCAAAGGGAGTTAGCAGCCTAGGAACAAATAAATAAAGGTAAAGGTAATATTGCATTTCACAAAAGATCATGTTGCAGTCACATCACATCAGGTTTTCAAAAAGACCAATGACGTCACCTCCATGACTTAAACAAAAACGTTTTTCTAGCCTATAAAAACCATTCAAAGCATTCTAATTGTTTATTTTATCTTCATAAGAGTTCCTCTCCACCATCAAATTGCATTCCAACCTTCAAAAGAAACCAAATTCTTCCTTGAAACCGTAAATTACCCTCCTACGCTACACTTTTCCTCCTAGAGTACACTTCTAGTATCTGTTGCTGCATTTTTGACTTGGAAGCAAAGAAACCATCCACAAGGTTTCATCTCAGCATGTCAGGGCTTCTAGTACCTTTTGGACAAGTATCAATTGTCACCCTTATCTTGCATCTATCTTCTAAAAATTTTCAGTGCATTTCCCTCTTCTACTGTTTTTTTTTTCTTTTTTCATTTCCATGAGCATTTGTTTCAAATAAGTGGTAAAACCCTAATTTTCTTGCTCCCATAAACTTATATACACCTTTCATACTTCCCTAAAACACTTCCCTCATCCATTCCCATTCATTTCCTTCATTTCCCTAGAAACCTTAGCCTAGGCTGCTCCATTGAAATTTTCCTAGGCTAGGACTATGTTTTCCACATTTTCACACCTTCCCCTCACTGTTTTTAAGAATTCTCACTTCCCTACACTTGCTACCATCTATCCCTATCCCCTAAAATTTTCCCATAAATTTACACACTCCCTAATCCCTTCATTCCTTTCCTTCAACACCACAATCCCTTATCCCCTGTTTTCAGAGTCATACACTCTCCCTTTCCTTCCCACTCAACTAGGGTTTTAAACCATGGAAAATTGAAATAGTGACACTGAGAAGAAAAAGTATAATAAGTGTAGGAAAGTGTCTAGTTATGAGCCATCATAGGTCAAAGAAATCATGGCCTCACCTTTCATTAGGAAAGCCTTTGAGGATGTGGGTTGTCTAGGTTTTTGTGAAAATATTCAACAATCAGGTTGCCATGCTCAATTGACAAGCTTGTTTGCCACCAATTTTAGGAAGGATAAGGCCAGAATTGCAGGGGTTGAATTAAAATTACAATAGATTCCATTTCCATAGCTACAGGTATTCCAAATCATGTAGAAATCGGGTTTAAATGGATGGATTTAGACATTGAGAACTACAAAGATTTCCTAAAGCCACATTATAAATATGCTCCAAAACACATTTTTCCTTTAGAAAATTGCTTGAAAGGTATGATCCATTAATGAAGATGATAACAATGTACTTTACTTGTGAAGGAAGTTTCTCAAGACTTTATTAGTACCACATAAGGCTCCTCATGCACGTCACAGTAGTCAAACCTCTAAACTTGCCTCATTATTTGTATAGAAGCCTTGTTAAGATGACAGAGAAGGTATAGAGTAAAGGGAAGGATCATAAATCTAACTTGTTTCACCATGGCTTTCATAGATAAACATGCCTTGGGAGGCATTCATCCAATCAACATCACTTTATCCTGCTACTAGTCAACCTAGCAGCCAAAATACACCATCACCAAAGACACAAGAGGTTGACTCTTCCATTAAAAAAGTTGCACAGTCACCTAGGACATCAGTGGAAAAGACACACAAGGCAGAGGTGACCAAAACCTACAGTAAAGGGAAAAATAATTGTATTTTCACCTTCAGAACATCAACATGATGCACCCTTGCATGATGATGTGCATGCACACTTTGAGGATGACATAGCAGACATGGTAGAGCATGAGGCACACGAGTCGCCTCAGGAGGTAATAAAGGAGAAGGAAGCTGAAATCAAAGAGCTAAAGGAAAAACTTTCAAAGGCCAACTTCATGATAGCATTTTTACAACAAGAGAATAGGCATATTAAGGTAAACCAACTTTTGTCAAGAAAATATAAAGCTAATTTGGTGGCAGACGATGATAAAGGTAAGGTAGTGATTGATGTTGATTAAATTGAGGATAAGGAGGTGAAAATCAAACCAAGGAGGCCATGAAAAAGAGGCCTCAAGAGGCAGAAAGAGCAAGAATGTGAACCATCTCCATCACTAGGTCAACAGGACTTTGATGAGATAATTGTACCTGAGATTGAACAAGACAAGAAATTTTGGCTTGGAAAAGTAAATGATCACTTGGAAAATCTTCTCAAGAGGGCCAACAGGAACACCAACCTCCAAAGACACATGGCCATGCACTATTTCACGAGGAATAAAATTTGCATAATTAGGGTAAAAAACATGAAAAAGAGGCCAAGGAAAACCCTAATGAAGCTAAGGAAGAGAGAAAACTTGGAATTTCTTGTTAATGCATCCTTGATTGTCTGACCCATCACCCAAGGAGTCAAAGAAACAAATTTCAAGCAATTTTGAAGAAATTTTTTCAAATTTTCAAATTTTGTGTACTTTGGCAATTTTGTGATGTACAGAAGCGTTGTGAGCTCACACTACACTTCTTCTTAACAACACTAAATGAGGAAAACCAAATATGGTTGGATATATTATGACCTGTACATATCAAATATATACTTGGGTTTCCATGTCAGTGCATAGGTTGGAAGGAAATGATCCGGATTTAAGCAGGAATGCAACATAATACACATATAACCATAAATACAAACATGTAGCGGAAATAACACTTCATTTCATTAATATCAAAGAACTGAAATTTGTTTACAGACAGAATGGAAATAAACTAGCTAGGGCACTGGTATCTTATCTCTGAGAAGAGATGTGGTGGCTATAGGCCTATGAACCCTGTTACAATGAGGCTCGAGGGCCTATTTATTATTGAGAAACAATGGAAAACCCTAAGCATCCAAAAACCTAACCCTAGGATATGAAGTGCCAAAACTATGGGCCTCCTTTGGGTAAATTGGTACATCAACTTCTCGGGGATGTAACTTTCACATACGATCTCCATTTGACACATCAATACCTCGTCAGAAATATCTATCCAAGGAATACAACTTTTGAGTGAGAAAAATCAATCTATAACCCCATGTTTGTCTCGATTTTCCGAAAAAACTTGGTTTAGGGTCTCAAAACGGCTCCAGAAGTTCAGGACCCAAAAAACTGCTAAAAATAGTAAACTGTGCTATAATTTAAGGAAACTAAAAAACTGAAAGAAGCAATGGTGGGGCCCCAAGTGGAATAGGTGGGTGGCCACCAATATACACCTGGATTATTTCTGCCCCCTAGGAAGCAATGGTCCCCATTGCGTTGAGTTCCTCCATGAGATGAGGAAAATTCTACCGAACTTGGTCCCTGGTGAACCACTTGCCTTGGTGCAGGAGTTGGCCAACTTTGACAACCCAATACATTTGGATCTATTGCTGGTGAGTGTTATTGATTTGCATGTCCATGATACAATCTGTGGTGGCCTGTTCCATGCATTCTAGGTTTAACTCTGTTGGTGTGAGTTGTTCTGCAATGATGGAGGTGTCCAATAGAGGTGGGAAGTAGGGCCGAAGGCGGTCCACATTGAATACAGGGTGCAGACCAAGGAATGGTGGAATATTGAGCTCAAAGGCATTGGTCCCTATGGCCTTGGTGATGGTGTATGGTCCATATCGGGGCGGGCAAAGCTTGCGGTGAGGTCCAGTGAGGCACTCCTTCTACAAATGTAGCCACACTTTGTCTCCCACATGGAAGTTGTGTGGCACCCGATGTTGATCATGCATTTTCTTGTACTTAGCATTGTCTCTGTCCAATATTTCATGAACCTGTTGGAGGATGTGTTGAATGTGCTCGATGAAGCTAGTCTCTTTGTCCTAATCGGCCTGAGTAGTCGCAAATGGCATGGCTACGTCAATGGGACATAGTGGCTGGAATCCCAAGCCCACCTGAAAGGAGCTATAGCCAGTTGAGCTATGGAGAGACTGGTTATAACTGTGTTGTACATATGGGAGGCTCTCATCCCATATGCATGGATTCTTTGAATTGCACATGCATAGAATGTGTACAATCATTCGGTTGAAGACCTCTGTCTGGCCATCAGTTTGGGGAGGGAAAGTTGTGGACTTGGTGAGCTTGGTGTCCAACATTGACCAAAGGCTGGACCAAAATGTGTTGAGGAACCTGCTGTCCCAATCTGACATGATAGACTGTGGGATCCAAAAGTGCACCCACACTCATTTAAAGAAGAGTTTAGTAGTGGCTTCTGCTGTGATATTCTTCTTACAGGCTGCCATAATGGCCATCCTCGAGAATCTGTTGATGACCACAAAAACACAGTCATTTCCATGCTTAGTAGAAGGAAGGCCCGACATGTAATCCATGTAGATGGATTCCCAAGGTCGACTAGGGTAGGTATCAGAGTATAGAGACCTTGCTTATTGATGGTCAGTTTGGCAATGGCACATGTAGTGCAAAATCTAATGTACTTCCTGACATCCTGTTGAAGGTTCGGCCAATAGAATTACTTTTGCAACACTGACACTATTTTTCTCAACCCCGAAATGCCCCATGACTCGACTGTAGTGTGCTTCCCAAATCATCTTGGCACGCTTTCCTGAAGGAACACAAAGGTGTCCCAGGTGACATAGCAGTGCATCTTGGAGGTGAAAATTTGGAACTTGCGTACCCTCCAAGAGTGTCTTGTATGTGTGGCCAAATTCTAGATCGCTCTTGTAGAGAAGTGGCCAATCAGAAGTCTCGTGCCCACAAGAGTTGAGAATGGTGGTTAGCACCATGATTGGTGGTCGGCTGAGGAAGTCTGCAACATTATTGGTGCTGCCCTTCTTGTACTTGATGTTAAAATAAAACTATTGCAGATATGTGGACCACCTCTAATGGTGATCATTCTACAACTTCCCTTATGTCTATATGAACTGCAGGGGTTGGTGGTCTATGTGGATGACCGTTTCCCTCCCCAAAATGTAATGCTTCCATTGTCGACAAGCCTACACAATGGAATACATTTCTTTGTCATAAGTGGGATACTTGCGGACTGTGTTGGAAAATGTCTCAGTGTGATATGCCACTGGATGCCCCTGTTGAGTAAGAACTTCCCCAATAGCATAGTCAAAGCCATCTGTCTCGATCTCAAATGGTTGTTACAAGTCTGGGAATGTGAGCATCGGGGCAGAGCAGAGGATATGTTTCAATTCTATGAATGCCTTCTGTTGAGATTCCGACCAAAATAAATTTTCTTTCGCTCCTCCCTTGGTGACTTGACTCAAGGACCAAGTGATATGAGAGAATACCAACACGAACCTGCGGTAGAAATTAGCAAGACCAAGAAAGCTGCGAAGCTCTGTTAGAGTGGTTGGGACTGACCAATCCCGAATGACTTGGATCTTGGTTGGTTCCATATGCACCCCTCGTTCATCAATAATGTATCATAGATACTGAACCTGGGTCATGCCAAACTTTCACTTCTCCAAATTGGCACACAACTTGTATTGCCATAGTGTTTGGAGGACCTGTCGGATGTGGTGGAGGTCCTCTTCCCAAATCTAGTTGAAGATCATAATGTCATCCAGTACACTACTACAAATGATTTGGTGAATGGTTGCAAGATGTCTTCCATCAACCTCATGAAGGTTGTAGGAGCATTCGACAACCCGAAAGGAATGACCAGCCATTCAAAAAGGCCCTCCTTGGCTTTGAAGGAAATCTTCCACACATTGGAGGGTTCGATTGGTACCTGGTGATACCCGAACTTCAAGTTGATATTTTTGAAACATTTCACCCCTTTGAGTTGTTCTAGAAGGTCATCAAACCATGGGATTGTGTACCTATTCCGGACAGTGATCTTTTTCAGTGCCCGATAGTCAATACAGAGTCTCCAAGTCCCATCCTTCTTCTATACCAACACGATCGGGCTCCCACAAGGTGATGAACTCGGCCGGATGTGAAATTTCCTGTCGCAGCTCCCAAATCTGCCTCTTTATTTCATCGTTCTCGAGAACAGAGTGCCAATAGATCGGTCCATTGGGAAATGATGCACCTGGGGTCAGATCAATGGGGTGCTTGACCTAATAGTGCATAGGCACCCCTGTGGGTGAGGTGAAGATGTCCCTGTAATCCTTTGCAACCTTTTCCATTTGTTGTTGTCGTGCGAAGGAGCCCTGTCTGGAGTTCGTGGTGATAGTTTTATTCTTACCCTAGGGACAGATCATCAAGAAAAAAAAATTTCCAGTTCTGGAAATGAGCTTACTACATTGTTTTGCAGTAACGAAAGAGATAGTGACATGTAGTGGTACCTTTGGTATCTTGTACAACTTATTTCCCAAAGTAACAAAAACAACACGAGGCTGGGACTCATACACAACATGTCTCTTCCACAAGTATGGTTGGCCTAATAATACAAAACAAACATCAAGAGGAATAATTTCACATAATACCTCATCCATGAAGGGCTTGATGTTGTAGTGAATGTGGCACCGCTGGCTGACGTGGAGATCCCGTCCTTGGTGAAGCCGCCTGATGGTGTATGTATGTGGGTCTGCTATAGTCGGCAAGCTCAACTGATTCACGACATCTGCTGAAATGGGGTTCTTTTGGCTCCCACTATCGACATTAAATTGTAGTGGAGAACCCTTTACCCACATCTGGGAGTGGAAGAGACACTCCTCCTCCTCTAGATCTTTTGGTTCCTCCTTTTGGATCTTCGTAGTGGCAACAATAGCATTTGGCTTCACATCAATAATCTGCTTCCCTTTGTCATTCCTCTTGTCAGGTTCTGATTCAGAGTTGGAGCATGCATCTAATTCAGAAGTCGTCATCTCAGTCACCAGCGACTTCTTAGCCCTACACTCACTTGTGTTGTGAGTGGAGCTCTTATGGAACTCACACCACTTTCCCGTGTCCTTCTTTGGATTCACGGTGTTGTTATTTGCTTGCGGCTTCGGTAGGCTGTCTTGGGCCACCATGCCTTGGCTTTGTCCCTTTTTCTACGGTTTGGGGGCACCTTTCCCTTGCTTTTGATTCGCAGATCCAAAGTCTCGTTTCTTATGTTTGAATTTCTACTCAATATTGGTAACATACCGGTATGACGTAACAAGAGAGGAGATGTCAAGGAAATCCATTTCCTCCTGAATGTATTTGTGCAGACAACTGTGGTACTTCAACACCAAATGTTTCTCTAAATATTTGATACCCAACTTCGTGTGCACTGTAGAAATTATATAACTTATGTGTTATATGTCCAATATTCTCTTGATCTCACACTATTTTAACTTCATGCAAAATACAGAATCTATTCCACCATTGATGATTTGCGGAAATTAAATCAAGATTGCAATGCACACATGAAACAATAAAAATTCACACACATTAACACAGTTGTTTAACGAGAAATCCTGAAGCTGAAAACCCCAACTATATGTATATAATATATGTCATAGAGATCATGTAACAATCCTGATACAAATCTGATCATATCAAGCTCTCAGTACAATACAATCACTAGACACTAATCAGGCTCGATCTTGCAAATCCATGCACCGATCTTTGCCACCTGCTATCCTGCCTCTACTACACAATCCTTGTTGAAGAATGGCTCTGAATGAGTTCGAATTTCTCCAGCCTTGCTCATGCAATCCTCATTGGCATCTCCATTGAGTGTTGGATGCAATCAATGCATCACTATAGTCACAACTGATAGTCTATCTTGCCCTTTCACCTATCTCTCCACTGGTCTCCACTGAAACTTCCATGCACTGTAGTTAACTGATGTATTTTTCAGTTGATTAATGATTTATTAATTGCGAATTAATTAACTAATTAATTCACTCCACTCTCACTAGTGTATCAATCAGTTAGACTAGATACAACTAGCTCAACTGAGTCTAACTGAGTTAAACTAAATACAACTCCACCAACTACTTCTCCAACTCCACCAAACTCTGCCACTTGAGTTCTAACTGAGTCCTCCATGCATTAGCTCCAGTAAACCCTCAGGAATAGCGTTATTCCTTCTGTCAACTGTTGTGCCACATCTGTGCACTGAACTAAAGTGCTCCAAGAGAATAAGTTGTTGTTTAGAGTCCAAATGTTATTAAGAGCTAATAATATCCGACATATCTATTTTTAGACTGGCAGTCTAAAAATAGACTCCACCCAAAATTTCTAAAAATAGAAGTCCATCTTATTTTCCAACTTGACCAACCATCCAAAAATAGCATCCTACAACTCATAGAATATGATCGACATGTCTAAAAATAGACATAGTCTAAAAATAAACTTTGCACCAAAAATAGCCTGCGGGCCCACTTAGTGAAGGCGACTCTTTTCACTAAGCTCATCATCTTGTTGAATCTCAACACGCATGCTATGGAATAGATTCATCAACTCATGCACATATTGATCCCTTTGCTGCCGCAACATAGTCCATTGTATTTACTTGTCCTCATAGCTCCCCACAGGATATTATTGTTCCTTGATGGTGTCTCAGAAATAATTCCAAGTGGGTACGGCCGATAATAGAGAGGGTTCCGTATCGTCCTTTTTCTCATAGTAGATTTCCCACCAATCCTTGACATGGCGGGTAGCTTTGAGGAGTGAAAAATTAATCTTCTCCCAATCAGAAAAGTCATGAACTGAGAAATATACTTCTAATAAATTCAACCATCTATCTACAATGTCTACATCTATTTGGACCTCAAATATGGGAATTTCAAAGTTTAGTTGTACCTTAAAGGGAGTCACGCCTCTAGAGTGGCTTCTGGATGCAGATGTGTCACTAGTGGGCAATCGTTGAAGGATCTGGGCAAAGTTATCCATCATTGTGTTCCTTTGTTGTTCGAGGGCCTCCGCAAGCAATATTTTGATAGGATCTCCTACTCCCTCATATTTCTTTTCATCCCCCATGAGCGGCTGTCGGGGTTTGCGAGGCTAATCTTGCAAAGGTTCAACCAAATCGAGCCCTAATTCCTTATACCCCGACCTCGTTGGGGACATGCAAAGAAGGATTGAGAAAGTGTAGACCGCTTTGATACCATTGATCCGTATTTAAGTAGGAACGCAATAGAATACACATATAACCATAAATACAGAGATGCAGTGGAAATAACGCTTCATTTCATTAATATCAAAGAGATGAAATTTGTTTCCAAACAAAATGGAAATAAACTAGCTAGGGTGTTGGTAGCTTATCTCTGAGAAGAGATGTGGTGGCTACTAGCCTATGAAATATGTTACAATGAGGCTCAATAGCCTATTTATTATTGAGAAACAATGGAAAACCCTAAAAATCGAAAAAACTAACCCTAGGAGATGAAGCTCCAAAACTATGGGCCCCGTTTCGGTAAATTGGTACATCAACATCTTGGGGACGTCACTTTGGCATACAATCTCTGTTTGATGCGCTCAATACCTTGTTAGAAATATCTATCAGAGGATTAATACTTTTGAGTGAGAAACATCAGTCTATAAACCCATTTTTCTCCCAGTTTTCCCAAAAAACGTCGTTTAGGGCCTCAAAATGGCTCCGGAAGTTCAGGACCCAAAAAATTGCCAAAAATAGTAAACTGTGCTATAATTAAGGAAACTAAAAAACTGAAGGAAACAATGGTGGGGCCCCAAGTGGAATATTTGGGTAGCCTCCAATGTCCACCTGGATCAGGAAAAGTAAAAAAACATGCTCACAAACAGGTTTCTTCTAGTGTTTCAGACCCCACGCTACACTTCTGGAGCAGTCTTGGGAAAAGTGAATTTTGGAGGCCTAGAAAATGGATTTTTGCAGGTTTAACACTTTGGGTGGCAAGTAGACACACTAAGCTACCATCAAAAAATTTCATATCAGCAAATGGATGAAGAGAAACCCCTAAAATTTTCCTACAAAATCCATGCTGCGCTTATGTCAGATACGCTGCGCTTCTGAGGAAATTCACTGCACTTCTGTCAGCAATGTCATTTTTTGGTTTTTATCAGTAAAACTTGACTTTTCATGATGAAATTAGTAAATTTGGGTTTCTGCATGATGTAACTAAGAGTAATTGAGCTATTGAATGTGATTTTTATGTAATTAGGATGGTCATTAATGTTAGTAATGCCAGTCAAAGGCAAAATGGAGAGTTTGTTCTAACCTCCCTAGTCTTAGGTTTGGTTATAGAAATTAGTGTAAATTAGTTACTATCATGAGGTATTCGACCCCTAAGAGAGGGGAATGTGGTTTTTGGTCTATATGTAGCTTGTTTTTAGTTATATTCAAGGTTGGACTTCAATTAATCAAAGGCTTGGAGCTTGTGTACAATATATTTTTGCAGAAATACAAAGATAGTTGCAGCTATTATCTAGGGATTCATGTGGTATTCCTTAGTAATAGTGTTTTTCTTATGTTCCATCATTATATTGAATGTTTATTTTTCCTTAATCCATTAGCATGCTTTTAGTGATAATCTCATGAGGTGTTAAACAAAATACATAATTTCTATGCTCTCTTTTTATGCGGTTTTCACTTTTATGTCTCCTTTCTTTTGATAAATGAACTCATAACCCTATGCTCATTTTTATATCTTTCTATTTCTACCCTATACCATAATGACAACTCAAAAGTGTTACTGAACATACCTACCTTGCCCCATTATATCCCTGCAACTGAATCATTTGAAGCCCTGACCTAGTTCCCTAGAACTTTGAGTTTGATCCAACAAACCCTAAAAATCAAACCCTCATTGAGCTAAATACCTAGCCTAATATCAAATATTCCCTCCAGTCACTTTGTTGGCTACCATATTCTAGCGAGAGATCCCTCTCTAATTTTTTAGTGATAGCTTCCAAGTCGAAAGTGGTATGAGGTTATCTCCTTCGGTCTCCTTTCTCAACCTTGGGACACTTTGGAGGATAACAAAAGCTAAATCACTTTCTTTTGATAATGAAAATGTTGTAATCTCATTTATTTTTGAGGATATTTTTACTCATTTTTGTGTCCCAAGGGAAATTGTGACATATCAAGGTACTAAATTCACATCCATAATGGTATAGAAGATAGTGGAGGAATATAAAATCAAGCATCGAAAGTCTACTCCATATCATCCACAAGAAAATGGACAAGTAGAATCTACTAACAAAGTGATTGAAGCAATCCTTACCAAGACTGTTCATTTTCATAGAAGGTGTTGGGCATAAAAAATTATAGAATCTTTATGGGCCTACTGTACCACATACAGAATCACTACAAGACATACTCCCTATGAAATTTTTTATGGGAAGCATGTATTATTTCATATTGAGTTTCAAATAAAAACCTTCAAGACAATAGTTAAATTGGGATTGGACCTATTAGAGGAACAAAAGCAAAGAATGGGACAACTCAATTAGCTTGATGAAATAAGGCAAGATGCTATTTAGAAGACCAGTTTATTTTAGCAACAAAGATCCAAGTGACATGAAAAATATATCAAAGAAATAAAATCTCAAGCAAGAGATTGGGCATTACTCTTTGATTCTAAGTTCAAGTATTTTCAAGGAAAATTTCAAAATCACTGGCTTGGGCCTTATGAGATTGAAAAAGTCTTTGATAATGGAGTAGTTATGACCAGGACCAATATTGATGAAGGATAAATTCCTCTCCCAATGAATGGATATCGACTAAGAATTTATCACAAGCCATTAACAAACGAGGAATTTGTTGATTTTTTTCAAAATAATTATGATTTGAAGTTGGTTGGGAAGAATTATTCTTCTTCTCCAGCCTAAAGCCTTCTTTTATCAATAATATATATATGTATGTATGTATGTATGTATGTATGTATGTATAAACATGAAAACCAACAATTGTTTGCATGTTTATATATAAAATCTAAGATGAAAATCAAGAATTCTTGGCACCTTAAATTTTCTTCATACATGTTCTAAATCCCATTTTATTTGAACCCCTTTCTTTTCTTTCTGGAATAAAAAACCTACAAAATTGCTAAGAATCTGTAGCTTTGAAAGATTTCTGCAACTAATGTTTGAGATAAACCTTTGATCAAAGAAATTAAAGAAATGATTGAAGTCCATCATTGAAAGCACTTGAAGACAATGCAAAAAGGAGCAATCAAGGATTAACAAAATCATTTCAAAAGGTATGAAAATATTTATTTTGATAATAAGGGTCAAAACATTAGTATATCATTTATATGGACATTGTACCACGAGTTCAAAAACCATTATTGATAAGAGTTGAGATGAAAATATCTTGTGAAATAAAATAAAATCCAAAATCTGCCATTCACTCCTCATTATTACATAAACACTCCACCCGAATACCGATTTCATTATTAATATCACCCAACTCACATTCATTCATACCCTAACAGTCACTCATTTTCCTCTCGCTCTCATTTGTGCTCTCATCAAGCCATCGTTCTGAAACCCTCATTCATACCTTGTCAAGAAGCAATTTTAAGGTGAAACTTCTCAACCATGGGGGTCATAGTAAGGATAGAACCAGAGGGGAGAAAATTCATAGAAGGATACCCACAGGTGAAGGAAATGTTACATAAAGCATAGTGGTTTGAATTTGTGGAGAAATTTGATGGTTTTAACAAGGAAGTAGCCAAATAATTTGCCAGGGCCTTTGACGGGATGGAGGTTGAAATTGAAGAAATTTGTTAGTGATGGATTCGTTATTTGCTAAAGCTACCAGCCAAGAATAGGAGAAAGATGGTTCAAGAAGAAAGACAATGAAGGAGAAGAATGGAATACCTTCATGAAAAATCTAGGTATGGACACCACCATTTTTAAGAAAAGTATTCCAAGTATAACACTTAAGGGTAAATGGAGAAATTTGATGTTAGTAATTGTAATATTCCCAATTATCCATGAGCTATTTGGAATATTAATTTTTGTTTTTGCTTTCTTGTTCGATGAATAAGAGGATATGGAGATCCATAAATCTCCTTAATATGAATAAAATCAATGCCAATGTGAAAGGAGGACATCTTGGCAGCTTAATTGAGCACCCTTGTGTGTGAAAAAGGGGTTGGAACACCTAGACTAGGCCAACCTTGACCAAATCAACAGAGCTATCATGGAGTAGTGGAATTCATTGAGGGACAACACAGTTTTAGTTGGAGACTCTTTGCATGGAAGTAGTGTCTTAAATGAGAGGGGAATAGGGTTAGGAAGCTCATCACTTATATAAGGAAGAGGATGGCAGCCATATTCATGGATGTTATGTTGATGTTATTATATTTTGATATATGGTCTGTTTAGACATATAGATTTCTTCAGCTATTTAGCTAAGATTGCAGTGATGTTTAGCACAGGGTGTTCCTGATAAAAAATCCAACCTCTATCCTTGAGAGGCCTAAAAATAAGAGTTTGCACTATATTTCCACATTCAGGCATTAAGACAAGCTCCATCTTTCATCTACAACATAGATCCTGTTGAGGGTTGTGTTGTGTTGCAGGTTGCAGCAGTGGAGAACAAATTTAGGTCACTTCAATGCTTATTTTCAGTGGAGGAGGGTTCCTTTCCATTGGGAGGTTAGTAAGGAAGGACCTTGAACCTTATTTCAACATTTGGCATCAAGCCACTTATTTATTTTCCCCTACAATGCAATTTCTATCTTGGATTGTGTTATTTTTAAGGAGTTGCGGGGTGGTTTTAGTACACCATTTGGGGAGGAGGTTTTCTAGAGAAGGGATCAACCTTTCATCTAGAGGATTGTTGGAATAGGGTCTCCTAGCTGTGAAATTGGTCCATTTTCAATTATTTTGATTAAATATTAGTCTAATGCAGGGGTTTTGGGGTGGGTCAAACCCCCGAAAGCATTGTAATGTGTAAAAGGGTAAACTAGGGGTCTGAAAACCACGGTTTATGGACCATAGGAAATTCTAGGCTATATTATTATAAATAGAGGAACATTTTGTATTGTAAGGTAGAGAATTGAAGAGCTATTGATGTGAATTTTGGTTTAAGCTATCTGTTTGGGTTTTTGGGGAAAGGACTCCTACTGGATGTGTGTGCGGAGATCCAAGTCTAGTTATGTGCGGACCCTGCTGCTATGTGCACAGGCAGGGAAGGGAATTGTAAGTAGGAATTGATGAATTGTTGAATAAGAAAGGTTGATATAGAATTGGATCTATGAGTACTCTTTGTGTGAGTCATTGGTAGTTACTGTATTATGCATTTTTCTGTATTTAAGCTACGAAGATCAGTGTAAGTGTGTTTTCTGTATCTAGATCTGATCTGTTCTGTTTATACGATGTTGTGCTACTGTCATAAAAGCATATAATTATATATCTAGTGCACATGGATGTGAATAGAGACCCACTTGGCCCTATGCAGAACAAGGTGATCTGGGTATCGCCGGGCCAAACACAACTCTGCTTGCCTTACCCATCCTTTCTTAGGGTGCGGAAACCTAGTTCCAACACCCACCCATACTACTTCAGGTGAGACTTTGACCTCCGAAAGTAGGTCATTGCCGAAAGGGTTAGTAGTATAGGGGTTTGTTGGAAAACCTTGAGCTCTGAACCTGGGTCAGGACCCCTCGAGCCAACAAATGGTTTCTTTGCCAGGACCGGGAGAATTTTTGGAAAGGGATTGGGTAATGACAAGTGAATACTGGAGATCTAATGCGGAAGTGAATGAGCGATACTCTGGATAAAAGCACCACACGAAGCGGTAAGTACTATCAAACCAATCAAGAAGAGGATCACTCTGCCCGTAGCCTGCTGAGAAGAGCAACTACGCAAGGTCTGCCATTTACCCCAACGTCAGACTCATGGGAGAACAAGCCCTCAACTGAAAACTCGCTAGAAGGAGACATGGCAGTACACTTGAAATTACCTACCTTTAAAGGCGCGGCCGATGAGGACATGGATCGTTTTTGGTTCGTGGCCGACTCAGTATGGACTGCGCAGGGGGTGGTAGGCAATACTGTGAAAAGGGTACAATTGTCCTTGGCCTTCAAAGAAAGAGCTCTGGACTGGTATATGCAGTACATCTCTAAAAATGAGAGAACATATCTTCAAGATATTAAGGACGCCCTAAAACAACAGTTCTAGAAGCCAAAATATTACTCTCAATTGGTAGCCGAAGTAAAAGACTTCAAGCAAGGTGTGGCTGAGTTGGTGTGGGAGGCCGATCAATGATTGAAGAAAGCAATCAGGGAAGGAGCGTTCAAGTACAATGACAGAAAACACACGGAATGGTTCATCGCTATGTTGCTACCTCACTTACAGATACCAATGGGCCAGCAGACCTTTGAGTCACAGGAAAAATCCTTGGAAGCTGCCATGAATCTCGAAGTCGTGCTTAAGGAAGACACGTTGGGGGGAGTATAGAAAATTCAAGAGCAACTCGGAGCCATGCACATGGAAATTCAGAGCTTACGAACGGAACGGGGAAAAGGAGCTACCGCAGACCTCTGGTGCATACGATGTCGAGTGTCTGGCCATACAAAGGACCAATGTCCTCTATTAACAGATTACTTGCAGGCAGGGGGAACTAGTCTGATACGCCCCAGATCCAGCGAATCGGCGCTATGGTGCGATGACTGCCGCGTAGTGGGACTACATGATACGGCCCAGTGCCCACGGCTAAGTATGGGCGAACTGAAGCAACAATGGTGCAGGTTCTGCCAGTCAGTAGGACATGATGAGTAGAACTGTTGCACATATGACTTGATGGTAGATCGAGGAAACCTCTATAGGGTACAATCAGACCCTGCATCGCCGAGATCCCCTGGTGGATCCCCCGCAAGGGGCAAGGGGGGTCGGGGAGGAAGCGCAGGACGAGGGTGGGGGAAGCTGATCTGCTATAACTGTGGAGAGGTAGGGCACTTCACCAAGGACTGCCCAAATCCCACCAGGAAATCTTGCAAATATTTCCAGCAGCTGGACCATGAGATTGAAGACTGCCCAATCCTGATAGCAAGGATGCAGGAAAAATAGCCCACCCCTACGCAGAATGTACAAAGAGTTAAAACCGAGCTAAGGAATGTAGACCCGAGTGTAAAAATCATGACACGTAGCGGGATGATCACCCAAGGAGCCAAGGAAGTGCTTGCCAAGGATCCTACGACCTCTTCATAAGGATTGAACATCAGAGGGCAAGACACACTAGTAGCTCCTGCGCAGCCACCGACGCCCCTCAAGATAGAGGGAGAAGGTTAGCCCCTTCTGCAGGCATGTCTGAAGTTGCTACGTAACCCGCAGGCTGTAGAAACCTTCAAGTATTACTGCATAGCTACGTAGCCCGACCCAACACAATTCCTGAGACTAAGGACGTACACAAACTATACAGCTATAAGAAATGCACCGAAAGAGAGATGCGTTTGACTGCGCGGATTGGCGATTACGAGATGGATCAAGTTATTCTCGATCTTGAGTCGGATGCGAACGTATTACCAAAGAAAACATGGCAATGAATGGGAGAGCCTAAATTGGAATGGTCCACCATCCATCTATGCATGAAAAATCAACAGAAGATCATCCCACTGGGAAGGTTACCAAAATTAATGGGAGATATCGCAAGAGTAAAATTCCTAGCTGACTTTGGAGTCATAGAAATTGTGGAAGATGCGGATCCTTACGCTGCACTCCTAGGACTGGACTGGGCTATAGACATGGGGGGTGTCATCAATCTCAAAAAGCGCAGCATGGTGTTTGAGAATAATGGTACGCGTGAAATAGTACCACTAGATCCCGCCAAAGGTGTGCAGTATATAGAATCAGCATATGAGGAGGTGGAAATAGATCACATTTACAGATTGACTACGCAGGACGAAGACAGGGTTAACCCCACAAAAAATAGAATACTCTGCGGGGAGGAAGACAATGAATGTTTCTCTAACCCTGATGGGGAACTGGAGATTTGGAAAAACCAGTTACACGAGGTTTCAGCGCTGCGATGCCCTCGGGTCGCGAGGGCCCTCTACTGCATTTCTTCGGAGGTAAGAGATCTACCCCACTTTGATGAGTCTGGTAGCATCCAGGAATTCCTAAGAACACTAGAAGCTAGGGTGCTAAGAGAATGATGGCTCTGGGCCCTTAACTTGGATATGCGTGGGACACCTGCGCGTTGGTGGGATACCCACAAGAAAGAATTCTCGGACTGGGAAACGTGTCAGGATAGGATAACGCTGCGGTTCGCCCCTCCAGCTGACATACGCACCAAGATATTCCTCAGACCTGGGGATCCCAATGCACATAAGCATGCCTAGATGACCAAATGGTCTGAACGAACTACAGAAGAATGGTTCCATCTATTCTTTCATGCCTTGGGCCCTATCCCTGCCGCTTGGTACTTAGATGCAAAGTTACACCAACGCACCCACCACTAGGAAATTCTAAAAGAGGAATTTATAGGAACGTTTGGACTGATTGGGGGATAGAGACACTCGACGAAGCTTTGCAGGACATTGATGCATTTGCATTTAAGAATTCCCACCACCATGCCACACTGGTGGTCCTGACATGGGAAGCACAGATGCAAGATATATCCAACTGTCGGAGCTTGGCGATTGACGAAGAAGAAGATAATCCACGAAACATCTCTATTCCGGAATCTGAAGGGGAATGCACCGTTATTGGACCCTCGCTGTAGAATATTGATGTAACACAACCTCTCAAGCTGTGAGAAGTTAATATTGGGACAGAATAACACCCTAAGCTAGCTAAAATCGGGGACTATTGGGATGAAGGAACTGTAGGAAAAATTTCGGAATTACTTACGGGGTATCAAGACTTATTTCCGACAAAGTTTTCCAAGCTCAAAGGAATCACTGGGGACCTAGACGTTATGCACATCACTCTGAAACCTAAGGCACGTCCCGTTAAGCAGCGGCCTTGTCGAATAAATCCTAAATATAAGCAGAAGGTCAAAGAAGAACTGGACAAAATGCTTGCCGCAGGTATCATTAAACTGGTTGAAAAATCGGATTGGGTAAGTCCAATGGTCATCCAGGAGAAGAAGACAAAGGGGGAAATACGCATCTGTGTGGATCTACACAAGTTAAATGATGCCTACGTCCATGACCCCTTCCCTACGCCCTTCTCCAATGAAATCCGTAATAGTGTGGGTGGACAGGAGGCCTATTCCTTCACCGATGGGTTCTTAGGGTACCACCAGATTCGAATTGCACTTGAAGATCGTAGTAAGACTACATTCGCGACCGAATGGGGGTCCTTTCAGTATATGATCATGCCCTTTGGTCTCAAGAATGCACCTGCTATTTTCTCAAGGGTCGTAGTTGCTGTATTCAAGGAGTTTATTCATAAGTTATTGGAGGTTTATTTCAATGACTGGACAGTTTTTGGCCTGGTAAAGGAGCATGTCTCTAACCTACGATTAATGTTGGATGCCTGCCGAAAGCACCAAATTTCCTTGAATATCAAGAAGCGCATCTTCTGTGTACCATTCGGAATCTTGCTTGGACAAATAGTCTGTCAGCAAGGATTTATGGTTGATCCTGCGAAGGTAGCCGTAATTATAAACCTTGCAGTCCCAACGACGGAAAAACAACTGCATTCTATTCTCGGACACACGGGCTATTACAGGAAATTCATTCAGGGGTATGCTCTGATCACAACACCCATGGAAAAACTACTTAAAAAAGATGTCTCCTTTTTTTGGAATGATGAATGTCAGAAGAGCTTTGAACTGCTAAAGGAGAAGATGATCTCTGCACCCATACTAATATTTCCTGACTGGTCGAAGGAATTTCATGTACATTTGGATGCATCAGGCATTGCTTTGGGCACTGTCCTCACTCAACGTGGAGAAGGAGATATTGATCACCCGGTTGCCTTTGCGAGTCGAAAACTCTCGAGTGCAAAACAGAACTACTCTTCCACTGAGCGCGAAGGACTGGCTATGGTATACGCATTACAGCAATATCGGCACTATCTGCTGGGTGGACACTCTAAAATGTTCACTGATCATTGGGCTTTGAAATACCTGGTCAACAAGCTTGTGTTGGGGGGAAATATTTGCTGTTGGCTATTACTATTCCAGGAATATGATTTTGAGATCATCATCAAGCCCAAAAGGTTGAATGCAGGCCTGGATCATCTATCTCGCATTGAAACAGGGGAAGAACCTACTAACTTGGAGGAGGGCTTACCAGATGCGTAGCTGTTCACCATTAGGGTGGTTGATGCACACTTTGCTAATATCATTGAGTTCCTCACTATAGGCGTGCCCCCTGCAGAATATTCAGTGCAGCAGAAGAAGGAGTTGGTTACTCGGGCAACAAACTTTACTATCATCACCGATCAGTTATACAAGCTAGGAGGGGATGAGATACTACGCAGATATGTCCTATAATATGAATGGCCTGCTGTTTTAGCAGAAGCACACAAAGGTGTCATAGGTGGCCATTATGCAGGATGAGCTACAACAAAGAAGATTTTGAGGGCTGGGTTATGGTGGCCTACCCTGCATCAATATTCTTACACCTATTATAGATCATGCGATACATGCCAGCAAACAAGATGGCCCTCGCGCCGAGATGAGATGTCGTTATAGCCTCAAGTGGCTCTACATGCTTTTGACAAATGGGCCATTGAATTTATAGGTCCCATCAATTTTCCAGGGAAGAAAACAGGTGCACGCTACATTATTACTGCCACTGACTATGTCACTCGATGGGCTAAGGCACAAGCAGTGAAGGATTGTACTGCGGATACTGTGGCGCAAATCATCTTTGAAGAGATTCTGACTAGGTTTGGCTACCCAAAGATCTTAATGAGTGAAAAAGGTACACACTTCGCTAACCACATGATTCAAGCCCTGAATGAGGAATTCCGGATCCACCATGCAAAGTGTACACCATACCATCCCCAGGAAAATGGGGTGGTTGAAGTGTTTAACAAAATTTTGGAACATGGATTAAACAAGGTTTGCAATGCCGATCGTAGTGACTGGGATGTTCGCATTCCCTCTGTTCTATGGGCCTACCAAACAACCTGCAAGAAGCTGACAGGAAGGACCCCCTTCCAAATGGTCTATGGCAAGGAGGCTATTATGCCCATAGAGTACATTTTTCCTAGCCTACGGATCGCAGCTTTTACAAATATGGTAGACCCAGATATCATAGAGGAGCATCTTGCGCAACTTGTGGCTTTGGAGGAAGATCAGTTTATTGATAATTTTCATCAATGGTTCAGAAGGCTCGGATAAAGCCTGGCATGATTGCCATATTTGCCAAAAGACATTCGTTGCAGGCAATCTCGTCCTTTTATACGATAGCCAATTTACAAAACACCAAGGCAAATTCTGGCAACACTAGCTTGGTCCCTACACAGTTAAGGAAAGCACCGATGGTGGAGCAGTCCAGCTAGCTACCCTGTGTGGCAACATCTTACCTGGCTTTGTCAATGGTAGTCGACTCAAGCCATACAGGGCTAAATGACTATATGACGGCCACAGTGACTTGGGATGAGTCACAAGATTGTGTTGGGGGACGGTTGGAACAGGGTCTCCTACAAGCTGCGAAACTGGTCCATTTTGAATACTTTTGATCAAATATTAGTCTAACACAGGGGTTTTGGGGTGGGTCAAAGGCCCGAAAGCATTGTAATGGGTAAAAGGGTAAACCAGGGGTCTGAAAACCACGGTTTGCAGACCATAGGAAAGTCTAGGCTAGATTATTATAAATAGAGGAAAATTTTGTATTGTAAGGTAGAGAAATGAAGAGCTATTGATGCGAATTGTGGTTTAAGTTATCTATTTGGGTTTTTGGGGAAAGGACTCTTGTTGGATGTGTGTGTGGAGATCCAAGTCCAGCTGTGTGTGGACCCTGCTACTGTGTGCGCAGGCTGGGAAGGGAATTGTAAGGAGGAATTGACAAATTTATAAATAATAAAGGTTGATAGAGAACTGGATCTGTGAGTACTCTTTGTGTGAGTCACTATTAATTACTATATAATGCGTTTTTCTGTATTTAAGCTGTGAAGATATCTGTAAGTGTGTTTTCTGTATCTAGATCTGTTATGTTCTGTTTATGCGATGTTGTGCTACTGTCATAAAAGCATATAATTATAGATCTAGTGCACGTGGATGCGAATAGAGACCCACTTGGCCTTGTGCAGAACAAGGTGATATGGGTATCGCCGGGCCAAACGCAGCTCTGCTTGCCTTACCCATCCTTTCTCAGGGTGCGGAAACCTGGTTCCAGCACCCACCCATACTACATTGGGTGAGACTTTGACCTGCGAAAGTAGGTCATTGCCGAAAGGGCCAGTAGTATAGGGGTTTGTTGGAAAACCTTGAGCTCTGAACCTGGGTCAGGACCCCTCAAGCCAACAAGGACCCATTGGAGAAGGCTACATTCTTTGGCATATCAGATCAACCACACCTTTCCAGTTTTGCTGTTGCAGTGAATCTTCAGCCCTAGGGCGTTGATTCCCATCTTTTACAGTGGTGTATTTTTTAAAACACTTTTGGGGTTCTTTTCTAGATGTTGTATAGAGCCTTGATCTTCATTGTACATTATCTTTGAGGCATATATCAGCCCTTATCTTTTGTGTACTCATTTGATGTAGTAGTGCTTCTATGACTGTGATGTAGCAGTCTTCTGACATTTTTGATATAGTAGAAACACCTCTTATTGAGGGTTTTCTTCGTTGGAGGCTTTTTCTATCTTTTTATATGCTTTGTGGGCCATTATTATAGATATATAAGTTGCTGTTATGATGAATAAACAATCTCCATATTGGTCTCTCACTTTTATGCATTGATCTACACTGTTATTTCCAACATTATGTGCCATATTCTTGCTTTTCCCATTTGGGAATATTATAGTGGTATCAGAGCATAATCTTGGCTTAGCCTGTGCATCTTAAGTCAATATTTCATCAGAAGAAGGAGATCCTCTCATAGATAGAGAGAAGAGGTATCTCAGAAGAAGACACCAAAATTTTGATTATACAGATGATAAAGAAGACAAGGGTAAAACCCTTTATCAGGAGAAGATGAAGAGAAGGAATATCCCAAGCTACTTCTTCGAACCATGCAAGATATTGATAGAGAAATAAAGGAGATGAGGATGGATAGATACAAGGAATCCCCTAAAGGGTTTGTACATGGTGAAGGCTCTGACATCTATCATCACTGGAGTGATCAACCAGTGAAGCATCAACACGTTTCCTAATGCTCTACAATGCCTACATTCTTAGTAGTAGGAAATGAATAGTTTCAAGAACAAGAAACTCTTGAAGACTATTTTATGGAGTATGAGTCTCAATCTCAAAGATTCAAGGATCACTTGAGTTTTCAAGAATTTTTTCAGATCAAGGACAAAAGGAGACCCAAGAATCACAATAGAGGTGGAGGATTCATTCAAAATCATGATTTACACCGAACTATGGGTAGATTTTTCTTACCCAACTTTGATGGGTCATCAAAATGCACTGCAAAATCATGGGTAGAGAAGCTTGACATCTACTTCTAGCTGAAAAAAGTACTAGAGATGGAGGCCATCAAGATAGCAGTGTTGCACCTTGAGGGTGAGGCACATAATTGATGGTTTCATGGCTGTCTACATTGGGTCATGCCAATGTGACTGCATATTCAGAGTTCACAAGGAGGTTGGTGGAGAGGTTTTATCGAAGAGATCCAGAAGCACCATTCATGGGGCTAGAAAAGCTCAAACAATCAGGTAATCCAGAAACTTATATTTCTGAATTTATAAAACTTTATGTTATGTTTCTTCATTTATCTACAGCAAGAAGGGTCTATAAGTTCATTGATGGGTTAGGAGAACCTCTTCACGGGTTGGTTAAATCTACCAAGCCCATTACCCTTCAAGATGCCATTGAAAGGGCTAGAGATATACAAGATTCCTTTCCAAAAGCAAAGGCAACATTTCTGCAAAAGCCCACTTTTCCATCAAAGGGAAAAGAAGAGAAGGATCCTTTTTCAAAAGAGAGCTAAAGTGAAGTACCTCTTAGTGATGATGTCTGAAGAGACTTGAGGAAAAGGAAGCTTTGCTTCACATGCCAAGAATCATGGGAACCCAGACATAGATGTGCAACAGGAAAGTCACACCACATAGAGGTCTTCTCAGATGATGAGGAGGAAGAAGAAGAGGAACCAGAAAGAGGTCACAGTGCTGGCACAACAGGAGATGATCCACCACCACCAGGAAGTGGGGATGGGGAATTTGCTCCAATTGGAGGTGCTCTTGCATCATTGAGAGGAGTACCAAATTACTTGACCTTGACGGTTCGAGGTTCCATCTTAGATCAGAGGGTTTCAATTTTGATTGACAGTGGGGCTACCCACAATTTTATTGATGCCCAACTAGTGCAGAGGATGGAAATACCCACTGATGATTTTTAAGGATTTTCTGTTTTGGTCCTAGGAGCTAGAACTATGTAGTGCATGCATTATGTTCCATCTTTATCTGTCCCCATGGGGACAGATACATTGAATGATCACTTCTTTGTGGTTGACATACGTGAAACCAATGTGATATTGGGTGTGTAGTAGTTGATTACTTTGGGGGAGGTCACCACAGATTGGGAGACTTTGCAAATGGAATGGGTGGATAGAAAGAGTGGAAAAAATCAGATGATTAAGGGCATGCACACATATCCCTCACATACAACTTCCACACAGAAAACAAAGATGGATTTGCGCAGTAGAAGCAAGGACCTAATAGTCCCATCTATTATGCACATGACTTTGTCCCATGAGACATTATTGTTTTGTGGAAAATCACCTGGGAGGCCACCTGAACAGGATTTGGTGAGAAATGTCTCATAACATGTTGCACCACCCACAGATCCAGGAGGAGTGGGGGCATTGGGAGGTCATAGTACAATGCTGAGAGTCTTGGGTAGACTCAAGGAGGAGGGAGACATTCTCCCAACATCATCATTACCCACTCTCATTTCAGATTCTACGCTAAGAAAGGAGAAACAGAGGAAGGATATCAGTCTTCCAACATGTGATTTTGGCATGGGATATGTAAAAGAGGAGGACAACCATATGACATATGTTTTATGTGATAGATCATCAACGTTGTAACTTTGGAGAGTAGATCCATATTGGAAATCCCAACTGTTGGTGGATTATTCCAAGGATCTTTTTACTTGCATGATACTTGATGACTAGCTACAAGAGGAGGGATATTCAGTGAGAGATGAGGTCATCTACTATCATGGTAGGATCTTCTTATATAGAGCTTCCAAGTTCAAGGAGAAGTTGCTACAAGTAGCACGTGAAGAGTTTCTCTTCATCCATACTTATTCCATGAGAGCCTACAACACCATCATGGAGGGATGCACTTGGGAAGGCTTTGAAGAGGAGATCTATTAGCATTTGAGGAGATGCATGGACCATGTGGAGATGGAGGAGATACATAAATATATGAAGGAGTTATCACAACCACCTCTTTCCTCTTTTGGAATGAGAGGGGTCTATCTATGGACCACTCCATTAGTATGATTGAAGCATATGGTAAGGATCATGTCTTTATGCATAATCATTTGTTTGATGAATATTTGCATTCCTTTACCATACATGTGCAGGACCTTGATCCAAGAGGGAGAATTATTCCATATAAACTTCATGGCCAACTTTGGGCCATAAACATTGTTGAGCATGGCCACTCCCTAGGAGGATATAGGGAGATGATTTACCACTCTGGGTGCACTCCAAAGGCACCAAACATTTCTCACCTTTTCAAAACTTGTGAGAAAAATATGGCAACAAGTAAGTGGTGGGGAAACCACTTACCATATCATTATCTGAAGCAGTCAGGAGATATACTGCGCTAGTTCCACATGTGGGGCTATGATCCACCTCCATTTTTACATATGGTTGTTTATGTATATTTGGTTTTGATCCCATACATTGATGATGTTCTTATTCTTATTATGGGAATGAATGGAGGAAGGATGGGAGGATTGCACATGCCCTTTGGGAGAGAGATTCTCAATGTTTATTATGCTACATGTTTCAGGGAGAACATTGGGCAAACCATGATTGCTACATTAGATCTTTTGCTTCCTTGTGGGATGAGTTACTTGCATCTCATAAGAACTTGGGAGGAGCATGTCATGGAGGGATGGATTGGGAGACACTTGGATTATGAGGGAAGCTTATCACATGGAGTTTTGGAGGTTGCAACACTCACCTTTTCAGTTTCTTAAGGACAAGCAGCATTTGGGAGGGGAGTACTGTAATATTCCCAATTAACCATGAGCTAGTTGGAATATTAATTTTTGTTTTTTCTTTCTTGTTTAATGAATAAGAGGATATGGATATCCATAAATATCCTTAATATGAATAAAATAAATGGAAATGTGAAAGGAGGACATCTTGGCAGCTTAATTGAGCACCCTTTTCTGTGAAAAGGGGCTGGAACACCTAGACTCGGTCAACCTTGACCAAATCAACAACGTTGTCATGGAGTAGTGGCATTCATTGAGGGACAACGTAGTTTTAGTTGGAGAATATTTGCATGGAATTAGTGTCTTAAATGAGTGGGTCCTAGGGTTAGGAATATCATCACTTATATAAGGAAGAGGATGGCAGCCATATTCATGGATGTTATGTTGATGTTATTATATTTTGATATATGGTCTGTTTAGACATATAACTTTCTTCAACTGTTTAGCTAAGATTGCAGTGTTGTTTAGCACAGGGTGTTCCTGATCGGGAATCCCACCTCTATCATTGAGGGGCATCAAAGGAATATTTTTCACTTTATTTCCACATTCAGGCATTAGGCCAAGCTCCATCTTTCATCTACAACACAGATCTTGTCGAGGGTTGTGTTGTGTGGCAAGTTGCAGCAGTGGAGAACACATTTGGGTCACTTCAGTGATTATTTTCAGTGGAGGAGGGTTCCTTTCCATTGGGAGGTTAGTAAGGAAGGCCCTTGAGCCTTATTCCAGCATTTAGCATCAGAACACTTATTTATTTTCCCTTACAGTGCATTTTCTGTCTTGGACTACATTATTTTTAGGGAGGAGTTGCAGGGTGGTTTCAGTACACCATTTGGGGAGGAGGTTTTCTAAAGAAGGGATTAGCCTTTCATATAGAGGATCCATTGGAGAAGGCTACATTCTTTGGCATATCAGATCAGCCACACCTTTCCAGTTTTATTGCTGCAGTGAATCTTCAACCCTAGGGCTTTGATTCCCATCTTGTATAGTGGTGTATTTCTGAAAACCATTTTGGGGTTCTTTTCTAGAGGTTTTATAGAGCCTTGATCTTAATTGTACATTATATTTGAGGGATATATCATCCCTTATAATTTTTTACTCATTTTCTGTAGCAGTGCTTCTATGACCACGATGTAGCAGTCTTCTGGCATTTTCGATATAGTAGCATCACCTCTTATTGAGGGTTTTCTTCATTGGAGGCTTGTTCTATCTTGTTATATGCTTTGTGGCCTATTATTTTATTCATGTAAGCTACTATGATGATGAATAAACAAGCTCCATATTGGTCTCTCACTTTTATGCGTGGATCTACACTGCTATTTCCAACATTATGTGCCATATTCCTGCTTTTCCCATTTGGGAATATTACAGTAATTCAGAAGTTTGTCACTTGTGAAGGAATATTTGGGTGTATGTTCTTCTATGACATTCGTCTACTGATGCATTTTCTTCTGAAGTAAATGAATTAAATATTCCATACTTTCTGTTAAATAGTATAAGAAAAATGTCAGGGAATGTTCAGAGGAGGATCCAATTCATATAAAAAACCATGTATCAACATGGACTTATCAAAATAATCATTTAATTTCATATTGAAATTTTTGGGGATAATTGGGATAGCTTCCTTGTTAGGAATCATTTCAAGGAAGGAGATCAAGAGAAACCCAGCATCAGTAAAATAAAGAGAGCGAGGAAGATAAAAGCTGAAGATCCTATTGAAAATATACCACAACAACCACAAGAGCAGTCAAGGGATGAGATTCCTATTGTAGAAATTTTAGGAAGCATTAAAAATCGAGGTGTAAGAAGAAAGAAATACAACAGAAAAGAATAGATTACTCCCAAGAAAACAGAGGATCCTAAAATAGAGAAGAAAAGAGCTAAAACTCAAAACCCTCCTCCAACAAATGTGAGAAGAATTTCCAAGCTTATCCAAGCAATGAAAGAACCATCCCCAAAAAGTACATAGTATACTAATTTGTAGGAAAAAGAGGAACCAAGGATTCCATCAACTACTATCATCTCACCTATTCATAGCCCATGCCAAAATACACTAGAAATTGATCCTATACAACAAGAAATATATGATTACATTGAATCTTTGGAGAAGAGAGATGCAGGAAAAACATCAGTTTTAAATCAAGAGAAAGAAGCTCAGTCTAGTAGTCCATAGGAACCTACAATTATAAAAAATTTGAAACAAGAAATATTTGACGAGGAGACACTAAATAGACACATACAGCAAGAGCATGAGACCTTAAGGATGCATAATAAAATTGAGAAAACTAAGAATGATAATATTATTTTACATTTGGGTCCGTGGTATAAGAAAAAAAAGAAGTTGAAGCAAAATAATAGAGCTCTTAAAAGAAAGGTCATAAATATGAAGTAAAAGTATTGATGAAAAATCCAACAATGGCAGTGGCTAAAAAGAAGGTAAAGATGATAAAACTAGATCTACTAGTATAAGTCTCAGAAGAAATACATTAGCTGATAGCATTCATCAATTTTGCATTTTTTCATGAGGAAATGCAATAAACTCGATGTGGGGGAATGTAGAGCCTCATGATTGCTTCATTTTGACACTCTCTTTTACCCATTTTTCTTACTTTTTACCATCATCATCAACTCAAATAAGAATCAAACTGTGGGTTTTTGACATGGTAAGGTATTTAAATGTCTTGTATTTCATATTTTATAATTTTCCTTATTATTAGCTTAATATTTGTATTGGCTATGAAATTGACATGATTCTGCAGCTAATCTGTGTTTCTATAGCCAGCTCCATGGTTTTCTAGATTTTGAAGTGCCATTTAAGTGAAAAAAGTACATGAACAGGTGGAAATTGATCTCCTCAAGGATTTCATCCTATTCATCTGATCCAAATCATGAAAGAAACCATTCGATTGCGTGGTCAAAGGAGCGGGTCAACACATTTCTGAACAGGCGAGTGAGAGTCCAAGATCTTCACAATTCATGATTTGTTTTTCCAAATATAAAATCGTGAATAGGCGATATCCTAATTTCTCTAGAAGTGAAATTAGATTTTTGTTAGCTTAAGTAGTACTATGAGTTGAGAATCAAGCCTGGAAACCAAACAAAAAATACCACGTGAAATGACATTGGATAATAACTCAATCACCACACTATATTCAACGATATTGTTATTTGTGTGACCAATACATATTCCTTGTACACTCACTAAATCATCAATGGGAGCATAAACTACCCATGCTACAGAAGAAAGGTTATGAGTACTACAGTTAGCACCATCAAAATAACCAACGTAGGGTTGAGGGAACACCAACATCTACAAATCAAACGTAGTAAAAGATAAGAAGAAGTAGTATAAAACTCATAAGAAAAACAAAATGCAAAAAAACCATTAAATATGTACAGTATATACAACGTGACTATGCAGAAGAAATTCTAGGCACTATATTTTCAGGTACAACCCATTGTGAGGCTGCGCCAAAGGAAAATTTTCAAAATCTATTAGCTCTTAGGCCCCTTTTGCAAGTACAAATTTAACTATATATGGACCTAAAGACATAGTTACAAGCTTTCCAACTCCTAACTTGCCACTTTCTTGTTGTATAAAAGGACCAAATCACTTTTCGAGAAGAAATGAGGTTTGACACTCGATAAAATTGTATTTTAATGCATTTTTTATGAGCCTCGTTGGACATCATGGCATCACAAAGAGTCTCATCTAGACATGCTAGGTACAAAAATTGTTCCTCCTTAGCGGAGCCTTAGAGGGAAGAAGTTCGATGAATAGTTTTAATGACAAGATTTCACAATCAATAATGAGAACAACTTCCATACCATACACTAGTTGGAATGTTTTTAATCTGGTTGCAGTGAGAACGAAGGTATGGTGTGCCCACAATGTCAAAAAAAGAATGGTGTGCCAATTTGATTTGTGAATCCCTACCATATGTTGAAGAATTATTTTCAAAATTTCATTTATAGATTCTACTTGGTCATTGGCTTGTGGGTAGTAGGGAGTTGAACTATCATGATGCAAACCCAACTTGGTATTTAATTTAAACCTCATGTAATTATGAATTTTTTCCATGGTCCGTGACAATGGCCTATGGTACATCAAATCTCACAATAACATGATTGTACAAGAAAAGTGATGCAGTTTTATCGTTGTTTTCAAATGTAGGCATCACCTCGGCCCATTTAGTGAAATAATCAATTATGACAATAATATAACCATGCCCCTTGGTCGAGCGAGGGTTAAACATCATGAATTCAATACCCCATTTAGAAAATGGTCCAACAGTCACTACTGGGTGTAATGGAGCGGGCAGAGCATGAGCTTTGAGGGTATATATTTGGCATGCATGACACTTTTGGACGACCAAGATACAATCTTTGAACATGGTCGACCAAAAGTAAACAACACGTAGGATTTTCTATGCAGTAGAATAACTAGATATATGTCTGCCACATGCTAAAGTGTGACCATCGTTAAGGGATTTATCAACTTCCTCATGTGTGAGACAACGTCGAAAACTAATTTCTACATTGTGATGATAAAGGGTATCACAGATTATAATGTATTATCAAGCCTGATACCTAATTCATCATTGATCTGAATGAGTTAATTCGGGCTAAAAATTTTGGGTTTGGAGATAAATGATTATATCTCCATACCATGGATTAGAAGAATCAACTAGGAACAACATCTCATTGGGAATAATATATTCATTGGTGAATTTTTCATTAGGGCATGGAAAGTTGCATATCAACTTAGCGAAGACAAGTGATTTATTAGACTTGGATTTGAAAATTTCCAAATTGAATTCTTTGTAGATTAGAATCCACTTTGAATACTTTCCCCCATGCATTTGTCATGATAGTATATAACTCATAGGGTTGCAATTAGAAATGAAAATAGTCTTGCGAAGAAATATATAATGGAGAAGTATTTGGACAACCTGCACTACTTCCAAAGCTAACTTTTCTACATGGGAATACTTTGCCTCAATATCTGCCAAATTTATACTCAACTAATAAATTACATTTTGGTTGCCTGAATCGTATTCCTGTACTAATACCATGGTGATAGTAGTATCAGATGCACCAATGTATATGAATTAATCTCGATCATAGTTAGGAGGATGTAACAATGGGTCATGAGCTAATGAATATTTTAAGGCATCAAATTCCTTTTGGGAAACATCATCCGAATGAAAATGAACTCCCATTTTCAGTAACCGGGTAAAACCCTTGGTGACTTTTTCATATTTAGGGACAAATCAATATAGAAATTTTTCTTTCCCTTGTAAACATTGTAACTTAACTAGGTTTGAAGGAGTAGGAAAATAAAATATTGACTAAACTTTTAATGGATAAATACAAATCCATGCTTAGACACAACGAAGTCTAGGAGTCGAATAGATTCCACACAAAAAATACATTTGTGCAGGCTCAAACGTATTTTGTATTGTTGACATCGTAATAAAATCACTCGGAGATGTGTAGGATGATCTTGACGATGTTTCAAATGGGCAGGTATATCATCAAGATATGATTGCATGATATGTTTAATGTTATGAAAGGAATAATTCATCGCTCGTTGAAAATTTATCCCCAGATTCTTGAGTCCAAAAGGGAGTTTGCGGTAAAGAAATTTTCCCGACATACAGATGAACACAATTTTATGCTAGTTATAAGGGAGCATATTTATTTGATTGTAGCCAAAAAATCCATCTATAAACGAGAATATTTTTCTTCCAGCACAATCATCAATAATCTGGTCGATAAAGGGTGGAATATAATTGTCCTTAGGAAAATCTCGATTAATATCCCTACAATCGACACATAATTAAATGGTACCCTATTTATTCATTACTATGAAAATTTTTGAAACCCAATCAGTTAATGGAATATGATATATAAAACCAAATCACAAATTTTTTTCAACTTCTCCTTTAATTGTGGTAGCTTTCCTTAGGTGCACCAGACGTAACCATTGCCTTACTGGTTTTGCATCCCGATAGGTTTTGATTTCATGAACCACAATGCTCGGGTCGATTCCTGACATATCTTCATAGGTCCAAGTGAATATATCATGAAATTCTTGAAATAGGGCCTTATAAAATTGAATCTCATCAGGAGAACAAGAGGCTCCAATGTGAACATTTTCAACAATTTCAGGCTTCACTGAGATGTCAAGTTGATTGGTTTTCTTGATATTCCAAAAATTATTTTTAGAAATGACTTCGTATATGGAAATAAGATTATGTGGATGATCAGTAATCTCAGGTGAAAATAAATCATTGAAACTATTCTCCAGGATTTCAATTTTGGGCAAAAGGGAGGAATGATGATGGTTATCATCCCACAGTTTCTCATCTGAAAACATGATTTCCATGATGCTCTCATTAGTAGGAAATACATCGTCGAAAGGGTAAGAAGGTGAAAATTAAATTAACCGTGAATCTTGAGAATTTTCATTAACCATGTTCACTTGTTTGTTTGTTCGAGTAATTTCTCGACATGCCGAGTGAATAGATTCATAAGTTGATTCAACAGGGCTAAGCGACATGCAGTCACCAAAAGATTTGATATTAGAGTCATCAGTTACTATCCATGGATCATATGGTTATTGAGATGGGACAATACTAGACATGAAGATAGTGATTAGGGTGACCATATTATAAACGTAAGGAGGCAGAAGTACAAAAGTTCCCATTAAATATGAATATTTTAATAACCCTACTCGAACATTATCGTAAGGAAGTGACATTTTATCCACAAGTGAATATTTTTAGTGGTCTGGGAATCGACAATGTAAAAGTTGAGATGGTCAATAGTCACTATATTTACTTGATGAGGGAAGAGGATCATTCGAAAATATGACGAGGGAACAACTTCCATAGTGTAATTCTAGTTACGGCCCATTAGGAGGTTATAATCTAATAGTCCATCGATGACTTCTGCCTCTACTAAATTTTTTTTACCTACTAACTCAATTGGTAAGGAGTTCAATATTCCATAAGGCTTAAAGCCTCTTTCGTAAAATTCTTTGATGTTTGTTGGTGACCGATTGATTAGTGGAGAGCCCAAGGATTTAAAATATGATAAAGACATGATAGAAGTGGATGCACCTTCCTCCACTACTGTTTGGAACAAATTATTACATCTAACAACAACTTGAATCATGAACACAAGTTGATGTGGATATCAGGGCATATGGTTGCCTAAATTAAAAATAACTAGGCCCTAATCCAAGGGATCCACCCCTCCAATTAATGGTAATAATGATTTCTTCTGTGTAGAACAATTTTGCAAGACTTCAAGGGTCAACATAGTCGAAGGAGCCTGGGCCAGATTTTCAACTATGTTGTAGTTCTGGGCATCCCTCACATGAGGATTAAACGACGACTTACGAATAACTCCTTTACGAGGAGGTTTAATTTTCATTTCAATAACTGGTCTCTCAATATGTAGAGGACCATAACTAAGTGGAGTAAAAGTGGAAGGTTGATCAATAAGATTTCCATTTGGAGGATTCGAGGAACCATAGTCCTTATTCTAGGTAGCCACCAAGACATCTTCCTGACACATCAGTATGGAAGAATTTTGGGAAGAGGAGGATGAACCTTGTGCAACCATTTTGGTCTCCTGATTCGGGAAAGGATCTGTCAAAACAAAAGGTGCAATAGACGCAACCTTTAAGAATCGATTGATTTCTACATGGTGTGAACATTCCTGGATGAAATGTTCCTCGTTGTATTTGAGACAAGGATAATGTGGTTTGCATTTATAGTCAGTATACTGAGTTTTTTCGTTGTCCTATGGAGGGGTTTCAATTCAATCAATGCAGGAAAAAAATATTCCAAACAAGACCTTTAAAGACATTATTCCAATTTGACTATTTCAAAGCCTTAATGCATAAGTTTTTTTTTTCTTTTGAATTTTCAATGTAAATAAAATTGAAACTATTACCATATTATTGAAACAAAATCAAATCAAACAGATCACGACTATAATTTGAAATTTTTTTTAAGGAATCAAGAATCAAGCCAAATCATACAATATATATATATATATATATATATATATATATATATATATATATATATATATATATATATATATATATATATATATATATATATATATATATATATATATATATATATATATATATATATATATATATATATATATATATATATATATATATATATATATATATATTTATTTATTTATTTTTCTACCAAAGAGCAAAAAAACTCAAATTTCACACAAGAAAGTTGGCTTTACAAAGAATAAGACAGACCAGAGACTTAGAAAACCACATCAAGCAAAACATATTTTTAAAGCAATTGTTATTTCCTACCAAAGAGTAAAAAAACTCAAATTTCACACAAGAAAGTTGGCGTTACAGAGAATAAGATAGACCAGAGACTTAGAAAACCACATCAAGCAAAACATATTTTTAAAGCAAGACAAGGAAACTTCATTTTTTAACTTTCCGGTTATCATCACATGTAATCTATGGGAACCAATTAGATGGGTTGTACTTACTAAATTGAAAAGAAACAATGCAATGCTTTGTCACAAAAAAATAAAGTGAGATAGGTATTATTCACACAAAAATTGAGGAAAAATTCCTGATCAAGCTTGAAATTTAGTTTTCCAGAGCCAAATTACAAGATGAACAAGATAAAAAGGTTGACTATAGAGGTCTAAAAATTCTACAGCAAATAAAACCATAGAAGGAGAATGTTTCCCTAGTGGAGTCGCCAAGTTTGTTTATGGATAAATCCCTTCTGCGAACATAAGCGATCTCCCTAGGTTCAATGACATAGCCTAGAAACAACTAGACAAAATAACATGCCTTTCCTTAGAGATATTTGAAACATAAGAATAACACTTACTTGGATTCCAATGCAATATTCCTTCTTCTCTTCACTCATTCCTTGAGGCTTCAACTTTGACTCCCAAAATTAGAACATGAAAATCGACCAAAACAAGAAAAGAGACCAAAATAGACAATATGATTTGTTCAAATAACTATAAATAAGAGATCAAGGAATCCTATTCTACACATGTAAAAGAAAATACATAGAGTATGGGAAAAATAATGCACTTTGTGTTAGTGTTAGTATTGGTATACTTCCACCAGGGATCAAAAAACATTTACATGTGCATCTTAGGTGTCCCATACTGAATAAATTTTTTATCACTCCGTTAGGTCATGACATAAATTTGCTCCGCTGGTGGTTGTCCTTGTCAAATAAACTTTTTCTCCCTCCAAGATTCATATTGCTGACTCTTTCCCATGTTCCTTTGAGCATAATAGAAATTATGGAAATGCTCTTTTCACTTGAAATTTTTTAACTCAAAATCTCATTCAAAGTTAGGTAAAAAATGTAGTCCCATTAGGTCATTAGGGTTTTGCATTTATCAAGGTCATTCCTTCATTCTGATGAGTTCAACACATACATGAGAGGGATTTATTATGATCATCATGATGTATTCATTATGTTTTAAAAGTTTGTAGTTTCAGTTTTAGGACTTTTTTTTATCAAAATGACATTTTGATAGAAAAGTCATCTATGTAATTTATTTTATTTTTTCAAATGTAATTTTATGCTACTATACGTAATAATTTAATCCCAAGCTATCAAATCCATTATTTCAAGCCTCAATGAGCAAAATAAAAAGCCATCTTTAGATTGATCAAACCTGTAATGCAAAAAGTGTCAAAGAGTATCAGTGATAAAGAAAAAGACTTCAAACATTAGAAAAGTGGGTATTTTAAAATTAAATCAAATTCCACTTGGCTATAAAACCCATCAAACATTTCAAACAAGCTATTTTTACCTTTCAAATTATCAAGAGTATTCAACAAAGAATAATTTTTGAGTTTTTGAGTGAAATTGGGCAAAATTTCTCGACACTGCGCATTCAGAAACTTGGCGTTGCGCGTTTGAACTGGTGTTGCGTGCCTTCCCAGTGGCACTGCGCCCTTGCCAAAAGATTTTCATGTATTTTGTGAAGGCACTGCGTGCCTGCAGAGAGGTTCTGTGTGTTTGGACAAGCGCTATGCTCTCACACAATGGCATTGCGCGCCTAGATAAGAAAAATTGTTGAGTGTTTTAGCAATCCAAACAAGTTCAAAACACTTCCTAATTTCTCCAAAAGTATTCCAAGAAATTATAAGCAATAAGTACATGTCATAAGCCCTTTTTTTAAGCTATTTGGTCACTCTTAAATGAATTGAAGCGGAACCCTTAATGAAACCCTAATCACAAGTTTTTGATCACTGTCTATACACTTGTTTCATCCTCCTAAAAGGATATCAGTCATAGACAGGGTAATTTCATTGATTTAGAGTTTTAATTGATTTATTTTGTCCCTTCACTCATTCCCTTCACCTTTAAAGTTATCCATATTATCCCCTTCCCCTCATCTCATTTCACTTGTAACCTGGGGTTTCACAAATCAGAATTTGAAAATGTATGAAGAAGAGGATAGTGGTGTTGGTGAGGAAAAAATGCCAAGGAGAAATGACCATAAGGGAGGGAAAATAATCAGGTTTGAACCCATAACTACAAGAGAAATTATTTCCTCTCCTCTCACTATCTCTTTCTTTAAACATGTGGGTTGCTTTGAGTTTTGTGAGAGAGTGCGGCAAGTCCAAAATCACCCAGATTTAACAAGATTATTCATCACCAATATGCATGACAGGTAGGTCACTCTTGCTGGGGTTACTTTTGCGATGCCCACAAATTCCATTGTAGTTTCCACAGGAATCCCTAGTGTGGGAGAGAGGTGGTTTAAACAAGAAAACTTGGATATGAGTTATTTTGAGCCATACCTCAAACCTAGGTACAAGGATCAAAATAAGTCCATTTTCCCTTTTTCTCATCTCCTTGACCGGTATGTGCCCATGATGAAGATAATCATGAAATAATTCACTTGTGAGAGGAGGTTTTATCGACTCTACTCATACCATATCCGTCTCCTCATGCATTTCACTAGAGTTAGAATGCTACACTTACCTACCTATATTTTTCGTAGCATTGACAAAATGGCTTACATTGTGCAAAAGAGGATTTAAAATCAACAAATGTAGAGCCTATTTCATCATTCACTCATCAAAATGGTGGTCATGCATCAAATTCAATAGAATAAAATTCCATGGGATGTATTCATTGCAAATGAGATTTTCACTACCCTACTTAGCCATCATGAGCAAGATATTCATTTATCATCTCATCCTCCCATATCCCCTTCTCCATCACATCCCATTTTTCATACATCACCACCCACTCAGATCCATTCACCTCATTTCATCACCATTCTATAACCCTTCACCATCACATCATGATACTAGAGCATCAATCGGTGAAAGGGACATTGAGGCAGCTTACACCAAATTGACTGATATTGAGCCATTTTCCTTGACATATCAGAGAGGCCACAGGAATGTGTTTTCTACACATGGTGTGAAAGGGGCCATGCCTTCTTCATAAAAAAAACAGGTATACAAGAGCAAGGAAAAGGCTACAGAGAATATCATTGTTGAGGAGGAGGACAAACATTAAACTGAGTAGGAGTTTCAATTGATTGAGATTGATGATGAGGATGAGGATACAGCCACTAGTGCAGTGATCAGAAACAAGGAGGCCAAGATTAGTGAGATTTAAGATAATCTTGGTAGAGCAAGGAATGTGATTGACTTTCTTGAGCTAGAGAATCAACAGCTAAAGACAAAGCAGACCATCAGTGAGGTCAGGGCACTCAGAGCTCAAAGAGAGGAAGGAAAGGCCAAGGCCTTACTGGATGAAACCTTGGGAATATGTGATGATAGTGATGATGAGGAAGATCAGCTTCCAAGACAGAGACTAAGGACAATTTGGCTAAAGAGGGCTTTAGCTCGAGAAAGGTAGATAGAGGCTGAATTGGCAGTGCAGCTTAATCCAAGTGAGCTGCTTTCCATAGAGATTAGCAGAGACAGAGATTATTGGCTTGAGAGATCCAATTTGCATCTAAAGGGCCTACTAGAGAAGGAAAAGAAAGACATTGAAATTCAGATGAAGATGGAAAAACATTATATCATGAGAAACAAGATAAAAAGGGCCAAGCTCAAACAAGCTCATGCAAAGATTCGGGCTTTGACTGAGCCAAAGGAGAAGGAGAAGTTGAATATTATTGTTGAGGTGTCTTAACATGACTCTAACCTTTAAATCAACAAGAAAATTCACAATTTTGTCACATTTTGGCAACCTTGTACAAATTTCGATTTTTGGGACAGTTTAGCATGCAGAAAACATGCTAAACACGTAGCGCCACTAGCACTGTGCTCTTTTTTGGGCCATCCAAATGGAAAATGGTCAAAATAATCATGTTCCTAATGATGAGTACATCAACCTCAGAAAATTTCAGGAGATTTGGAGCAGAAGTGGTCCCTCAAAGAGGCAAAAAACCACCAAACAATGATGTTTATGCGCTCTTTTTGGCCTTGGCGCTATGCGTTTACCAGTCTTGGGAGAACATGTTTTTGAAAGGGCAGATCGACACCATTTTGGAAAGTGAAAGAATATCTGGAAACTAGACTCAGAGACCTTTCTAATGAGATTTCATGGAGCTTATTTAGAGAAGGGGAAGGCCTCCAAACGTGGCTTACAAAACATGTCAATTTGTCTATCATGGCACTATGCATTTACCAGGGAATTTATAGTTTCACCAATTTCAGTAAATTTTGAAGTTTCACCTCTATTTTACTTTTTACTTGGGTAAATGAGAAATTTACAATTTTAAATATCATATTTTACTTTTACCTAAGGTAGATACATTAGGTAAATCATTATTTGAAGTCAAATGTATCTATTCTTAAAGATAGGAATGAGTCGCTTTCCTCATCCTAGACTCTAGCTTTCAGTTCAGCTTTTGATGTAACAACTCCCTCACCTCATGGATTTGACCCCTGAGGATGAGAGGAAATGGTTTTGAGGTCTATAATATGTATTTTTTTAGTCGTTGTAATGGTTGGCATCAATTGGAGAGATTTTATTGATCAAGTATCATTTTGGCTTGGACATTAATGGAAAATTGCAACTATTTTCTTGGGATCCCTGTGGTATGAGTTTTAGGCATTGTTTATTCTATGTTATTGATTTTTTAGAATGTATTTTTAATTAATAAATCATTTCACATCTATAATATACTTGATTTCATGTTTTAAAGACAGAATTTATATTTATTTATGCTCTATTTTGGGAAATTCAGTATAATGTGTTCATTTTCTCTAGTTTGGGGAAAATTCATTTCAGATGATTTCCCTAGCTCCTCACCAGTATTTTCATCTCATTTAATCCTCTTTGAATGTTTAAACCATTTACCTACCTTGCCCCATCAAACAGACTACAATTTCATCCTCTTGGCCCTGATCTATTCCCTTGACCTAATCCCTGTTCAGTGAACCCAACCCTAAAATCAAAATTAAAACCCCTTGTATTCCTTAGCTAGCCTAAAATAATTTTCATTCAGCCCTATTGGCTATGATTCTATATATATATCCCTCTCTGAATTGGTAGGGCTAGATACCAAGTCTAAAGTTTGGTTTGAGGTTACCTCAAGATTGCCTTCTTCAGCCTGAGGATCAATCCGAGTGATAAAATTTTGGTGACTCCACTGGGGACGAAAAGAGTAAGATCAGATCAACCCCAGTAATAATTTTTCATTGAAATTGTTAAACTTGTGGATGATAAGTTTTAGAGTTTACACAAAGGCTCAATTGAAAAATTTGTAAAGTGCATATTTGTTTTTGAAATTTGACATACTAGCTTCCCGAAGATACACCAGATCCAATCCCGATCCGAATCCTCCCATCATTGTTAGTGATCCTTAGAACATTGGAAGAAAAGGTAAAGTTGTTGTTGAGATTTCTAATTCAGCCAAAAATCAATCAGAAATAAGTTCCATTCCCAGAGCTCATTCATTTCCCGAAGGGTTAGAAAATTTGCAAGATAATGAATTTGATGTAAATTTTGAGCATAGTTTATTGTGGAGTAAATCTTTGAGTTGGATTGATGAGAAAGTTTTTGATTCCTCCATTTCCTTCCACAATATTGTTGAATATCAATTTTCACACTCTCAATTAGGGTTTCAATCAAGGTCTCAATCAACAACACAATTTTTACAATCTCTTAAAAATTTGTAGAACTAATCTTCGCAATTAAGTACTTGGCTGGCAAGTAGACCTCAGATCTCACCTTATTCTTCCATCACTTCATCTACTGTTACTTAGAATATCCCTCTTTCCCCTCCTTCTTCCTCATCCGCTGTTCACACTACTCAGTCAGGGGCAAGACTTCCTTTGATCACATCAATAATCCAATTCCCTATTATTATTCCTATTGTTCATCCTCCACCTCCACCTCCAGTCAAATGCCCGCAGATTACCAAACCAAAATCCCTTTTTTTGATGATAGTCGGCCTATAATAGCTCAAAAACATTTAGATAAAATGAATGAATTTTTTGATCTGCATGAAGTTGATATAGAGGATGTGAAGATGAGGTTTTTGGCACAAAGCCTGGGAGGGGAAGTAATAAAATGGTTCACTCTACCTCTAGCTACTATTGATACCTTAGAAGTTTTTCATCGTCAGTTTGTAGAAAGGTGGAAAGAAAAGAAGAATCCCCTTCAAATTCTTTCTGAATATGAAAAAATCAAAAGGAATGTTGGTGAGTCTGTTCAAGATTATTGTGTGAGATTTAATGCAAGTGTATAATGCTCGTCCTACACATATGAAACCACCGGAGGGTATGGTTTTGGTTAAATTCCGGATGGATTTGATGCTGATATGACATATCAGTTGCGTGAACGTGATCCTACAACTTTAGCAGACATGTAGAAGAATGTTGTAAGTGTGGAATCGAATTTACTCACCACAAGAGCAAGGATGATATCAGAAAATATGGTGAATATCAAAGAGGAGACATCCACTTCAGATACAAAAATGGATTCATTACTCCAGACTATGGAGAAGATGGTTGACCGATTGTCTATTTTAGAGAGAGTTGAACCACAGATCCAGAATCCAAATTTCAGAGGACAGTAGCAGTAGTTGAGAATCAAGAAAAGAGAGCAAAAAGAACCTGACCAAACAACACAACAACAACATCAGATAAGGACCTCATTGCAGCAGAATTATGTCCAAGTAGAAGAGGAAGAAGATGAAGATCCGATGATTGAAACAAATAATTTATTTATAGTAGATTGATTACCCATTTTCTTGACTGGAGATGATGAGTATATTGAAAATATGGATTCTCTAAAGGATGAAGACTATATCTTAGAAAATGATGATGATTTGGAGACTGAATCAAATGATTACCAACGTGGATATATGAATGCTTTGAGTGCACTACAAAAACAATATTCTCTGAGGAGTAGAGATGTACCTGTCAATCCTATTCAGAAAAGGAAAAAGGTCCAGTCAAAGAATGATCTTTCGAAAAAGGGTAAAGAACCTGTAGATCAGAATCATAGCAACATCAATCAACCATCAACAAGCTCATCTACTAAAGAGAAAGATATTCAGAAGAAGGAGACTGTGACAAGGGATCAAAATCTTAGAAGAGATACTGCTGTCAAAGAGGTAGATAAAGTCACAACCTTTAATTTAGAAAATGAAATAGCTAAATTGAAAGTTTCAATTCCTTTGACAGAGTTAGTAAAGGATAATCATTACAGAGATCATGTGTCTAAAATTTTGCTAGTTGATTCTTTGTTCGATATGGTTAATGTTGAACATGACCACCCCAAGCTCATTTTTGGTCCAACTGTAGATGGTAAATTAGGAGAGAGTGAAGTTCCTCCTTTTTATTGAAGCCTTAGACTACATGAGTACATACTTCACAATACTATGCTTGATTCCGATGCTTCTCACAATTTGATGCCTAAGGCTATTATGGAAAATTTAGGCATGGATATCACCCAACCTTATCATGATTTGTACTCATTTGATTCTGGTAGAGTTCGTTGCATTTGTCTCATTAAAGATTTAGTGGTCAGAATCTAGCTAAGAATGTTTTGATGGATGTGGTGGTGGTTGATATACCACCTCGTTTCATAACTCTACTATCTAGATCACGGGGAGCCAAACTCAAAGGTACTTTATAACTTGATTTCTCTTATGCTATTATTCCTGGTTTCGAGCAATTGAAGAAATTGTACCGAGACAAGAAAATGAAGTATATGATAACTAGTAAGGAGAAGCCTATCAATCATCCGATACAGGTTGTACATATAGATCTAGAATCTTTTATTTTTTATAATGATGGTGATTTGAATGATGTAAATAATCAGATAGTAATAGCAGAAGATATTCCAGAAGTTTCAGAAATTTTTAGAGCATTTTTGGATAAGGAAAAATAAGTGGTGACTTTAGAAGTGATGACCTCTGAAGTGGTGATTTTTCCGAGCAGCCTCCTAAAGAACAGAAAATTAGTACAGAATAGAAAAATGTGGTGATTGTCCCAAGTAAAACAGAACCAAAAGTTGAGTTTTATCATCTAGAAGATGAAAAGGGTTTATGGAGCATGGATTTCAATGGTGCTTTGGGTAAGGAAGGTGCATGTATTGGTATTTGGATCCGAATTCTAGTTGCTAAGTGAGGTGGAATTCCAAGTAGTGTTAGAGAATGCTCTTATAAATTGGCTTTTGACTATTCTAATATTGAAGCAAAGTCTGAAGCCTTGATTATAGGTCTTAAAATTTTGAAGAAACTTGGTGAAAAACGAATTTATGTTTATGGTGATTCTGAGCTTGTCATAAAACAGGTGAAAGGAGAGTATCAAGCAAAGCATCCGCGAATGAGAGCTTATAGAAATGCAGTCTTGGATGTCCTAATAATGTTTCTTGAGTATACATTAACAACAGTACCAAGAACTCAGAACATCATTGCAGATTCTCTTTCTACAATAGAAAGTAATCTTAAAATTCCGATGAACTTTAGTAATAAATTTGAAATTCATATCAAACATAGACCTACTGTTCGAGATAATTTAAGGTACTGGCAAGTTGTTTGGGATGACAAAGAAATAAATAGTTTTTTGCAGAATGAAGGAAAGTTCAAATATGCTTTTATTGATGATGTTTGTGATGTTGATGATCAAGAGATAGAAGCCCATTAGATGAATGTTTTGTAGCTGAAAGATAATGTTATTCCTAGAGGTTTGATACCTTTAGAAGATCTGTTAGATCAGGATGACGTGGCCAGGAAACCAACATTGGCTTCTACAGAAAATGATTTGGAAGATGTGAACATTGGAATAACGGACAAGCCCAAGATGGTTAAGTTGTTTAAGACATTGGCTCCTAAGGTGAAAGATAAGTACATTAAATTGTTGTATGAATTTTCTGATATTTTTGCATGGGATTATGCAGATTTGAAGGTTTATGATAAGAATATTATTCAGCACACTGTTCCCATCAAACCTGATTAGAAACCCTTCAGGCGGATGTTCATAAGGATAAACCCAAGATTGTTGCGATCCATCGAAAAAGAGGTAATCTGATTGTACAAATCAGGTATCATTGTGCCAATTAGGTTTTCTGATTGGATTTCAAATTTGGTGCCGATAAGGAAAAAGAACATAGAGATAAGGTTATGCATAGATTTCCGGAATTTGAATAAAGTATCTTTAAAGGATAATTACCCCCTTCCTAAGATGGATCATGTTCTGCAAAAGGTAGTTGGAGCATCACAAATGTCACTACTTGATGGTTATTCAAGATATAATCAGATTTTGGTACATGAAGAAGACTAAGGTAAGAATGCTTTCACAACACCTTGGGGAATCTTTCAGTATGTTAAAATTCCATTTGGACTCAAGAATGCAGGGGCTACTTTTCAGCGGGCGATGGATATAGCCTTTGCTAAAGAGAAGGAGCTTCTCTGAATTTCATTTTAGTCCACATGTAGTTCCTGCATCATTTTCATAATTGGGACATCTAAATAAGTTGGAAAAACAACATCCATTCCGTAAACTAATTGGTATTGGGAAAAGCCAATTGATTTCTTAGTGGTGAGTCTGTCAACCCATAATGCATTGACCAGCTTGTTGTGCCATGACTTTTGGTTATCCTGCAACAATTTTTTTATGATATTAACCAAACCTTTTTTGGAGGAGGTAGCCTCCACAATTTCCCAAATTTGAAATGAAATCGATGGAGGTAACCTCAAACCAAGATTTTAGTCTGGTAGTTATCCCTACCAAACCAGAGAGGGTTCTCTCTATGAAAAACACAACCAAGGATATAACTGGTGCAAGAGTGGGTTTTAGGCTAGATAGCCTACCTTTAGGGTTTTGAAATATTTAAGGTTTTTCTACTCGATCAGGGATGAAAACCAGGTAACTAGGTCAAAATATCAAAGGTCGCAACTGCAAGAGATATGGAGGAGCAAGATAATTATGCTTTTGTGATGGGATTTAGTGTTTGTTGGTGTAGTGTAGGGTTTGAAACAAAAATAATATCTTAATGAGCATGTGCACCAATAATTCATTAAACAAGAAGGAATATTACATGAAATGACATTCCCAACAAAACATAGCTTTCATGAAAGAATTAGGCTTATAAATCTCTTAGGAAAATCACTGAAGAAAGAAAGATATGGAAAGGAGACATGTATATCATTCATATAGAACTATAAGAGATAAAATACAATATCACAAACTCATAACACGATAATTCCTTAATAATAGCTGCAACTGGTCCTTTGATTTCCTGTATAAAAGATGAAGTACAAGCTACAAGAGTTCCATCCTCTGATGTCCAGCCATCAAACTGACTTATAGGAAATCCATATACATAGACCAAAAAACCATTTCCTCTCTCTCAAGGGTCGAATCCTAGAGTGTATGAAATCTTCACATGAATTCCTCAACCAAACCTAAAGACTAGGGAGGTTAACAAAACTCTCCTCACAATATAAAAATTGATAAATTTGACCATAAGAACCTATACAAGGATTATTCTACTAGATTATTACTTTGAAAAGCATATTTACCATTGATTACATCATGAAAACATCATAAATTATTGATTACATCATAAAAACTCAAACTCCACTGAGAAAACTGAGAAAAATGAGTTCCAGGCAAAAGCGTAGAAAATTGACAGGAAAGCACAACGTGCCAGGTGTAAGCGACTTTTGGAGGGGTTCCCGAGGTCCAAATCAAGATATGAAAGATGTTGGAGAAATATATGCTTGTCTAATACATCATAGGATGTTCAAGAACTGAAAAATACTACTTATAGCCCTCCAAAAATCATTTCTCTGACAACTACTCCAAAAGCACACCGTGCCTCTGAAAAATATAGCAGAAAGGTGATTTTCGGGTATTTTTTTGACCTTTTCACCCAACATAATGTGATGAAATGGCTCTACCAATCTCTGAGGTTAATTTAAAGGTCAAAATAAATCTATAAATGCAAAAAAATTGTCATTTTTATGCCTCCAACAAAAGCGTAGCGTGAGGCTTGCTACCCTTTTGGACCAAAAACTGTGTAAAATTGCCAAAATGCCCAAAAACTTCAAAAATTGTCAAACGTTTTCCAAATTTTTTCAAAATCATTCCAAAATTGTTCCATGGAGACCTTTGATGGTATGTTATGCTATGAGGGAAGCATCAACAAGAAAATCCAACTTACCCTTCTCTTTTTTCTTCATTAGGGTTTCCTTGAGTTTTTCCTTAAACTGCTTGATTCTTACATGAGACACCTAATTTCTTGTGTATTAATGCATTACCATGTGCCTTTTCATTTTTTTGTTCTAATTTTCCCTTTTTAGGAGTTTCTCCAAATGACAATTGACTCTATCAAGCCAATATTCCCTATCCTTCTTAAATTCTGACAATATGAGCTCATCAACTGTCATTTGGGTTCTTGATGGAGTTTTGCTTATTTGTTGCTCAAGTGCCCTTTGGAGGCCTCTAGTCCTTGGTATCTTCCTTATAACCCGCCCTTCCTGGTCATCTAAATCATCTATCTCAACCGCAACCTTACCTTTTATATCTTCCTTGCTCAAATCAACCTTAGGCTTATTCAAGAGTAGTTGATTTACCTTTAGTTGCATATTCTCTTATTGCAAGAATGAAACAAAAAAAGATAAACTTTGGCAAGCTCTCCTTAAGTTCTATGATCTATACATCCTTCTCCATGATGATCTGCTCTGGTGTCTTTTTCTCTTCATTTCACCTCCAGATCTGCCATGTCAATGTTAATATGGAATGGTTCCTCATCTTGCAAAGGTGCTTCATGGTGTGATGATGATCCATGTTCAGCTGATGTAGGCTTTTCCCTTTCAAAAATGTTTAGAGCAAACACAAACCTCTTTCCTCTTTGATATGTTTGATTCACATCAGCCCTAGGTTTCCTCTTGACTGAAATTTTGCTAGATGAGCCAACCTCCTTTGGCATGGATGGTGCTAATGGTGTACTTTGGCTAGTAGGATGACTGGCAAGGGAAAAAAAGACAGTGGACTGAATGAATGTATCGTAAGATATTTTCATCTGTGTAAGTTGATGTAAGATAATTATTTTGATGAGGCCATGGTGGAAAATACTAGCTTGGTGATCACTCTATGTTGCACTTTCTCTACAATTTTAGCCAAGATTTTGTAGATATAGTAGGGTAGGTTGAGAGTTTTTACCCCTGTGAAATGCATTAAAAATATTACATTATATTTGTACAACCTTGAGAATATACCCTCACATGTGAAATAACTCATTATTATATCCTTCATCAATAGATAAAACTTGTCCAACAATTGTCCAAAAGGAATTTTTTTCTTGATGGCATCTTTATAATGACTTTTAATGAAATCTTTGTAATTATGAACATCAAAGTATGAGTTTTCGAACCACTTTTCTCCACTGTTTGGTATCACTATAGTTGTGGCTATGGCCTCAATTAAAATTGTAAAGCTCACTCCTGCAATGGTGACCTTATCTCTCCTAAGTTTTGTGGAAAACAAGCTTGTTAACTTGGCATGATATCCCACTTGTTGGATTTGCTCACAAAACCCTAAACATCCTACATTTTGAAAAAAATGTTTGGCTAGTGATGAAGACATTAACTCCTAAGTGTTAAGTGGCTCAAAAATTTACACTTGTCCTCCTTTTTTGTATGGTTTCTTTCCTCCCTCCATTGTTTACAAATTTCAAATAAAAACCCTAGTGAAAGAAAGGGGAAGTAGGTGAGGGGAGGGGATGAAGGGATTAGTGAGAAGATATGAGGGTAGGAAATTTTCGGGAGGTATATAGGTGTATTAGGAAGCTTAGGGAGCTAGAGAAAAACAAAAATATTATAAGGATCAATGCAGGGAATTAAAACAGAGTCCTAACCCTAAAAATTCCCAAAAACGCAGCGTAGGATATAGGGTTAGGTGTAGGGGTTTGGGAAATGAGGGTGAGAGGGTGTGAGGGTTGTGGGAAATGTATTTGAGTGTGGGGAAGGGTAGAATATGTAGTGAATTATGTATTTTTTCTTGCAACTCAAACTATGGATCTCACCCACCAAAATCACAGCATGGGGACTATGGGAGGTTTTTAGCATTGAAACAATGAAATAGATGTTGATAGGAGGTGGAAAGATTTTCAACTTACTTGTCAACAGGCTGATGAAACCTTCAATTGCCACCAAAAACCCTTGAAGATTACTTTTTTGGCCTCTATAAGTGAAAACGCAGCAAAGGGTGAAAAACACAGCGTGGCTGGCTGAAAATGCAACGTGGTTGCCTGGAGAGAGTGAAAATAAACTTTTGAGAGTGTCCTTCGATTCTTTTTGTGCTAATATGCTATTTTCTAGTGAGTTAGTGCTCAATGCCAATGGAATGAGTGAAAGAAATTCTCGTATGGTCCTTTGTAGCTTTTTGGAAATCAAATTCTCTTCATAGTGGTGTAGTGGCCCACCATGTGTTTTCCTCGTTTACTTGAAACTTTACATATTTGGAACATTGGGAAACATATTACATAATATTTTAAATAAAATTACACTTTAAAACAACTTTATTGAGAATTTTTCATATTACTACTCCAGTGCCATATTTATTGGTGAAATGACATATTTTTTATGAATTTGACATTAAGACCTAATCGTGACACTTCATGAAATGAGCTAAATGATGACCATGGTGGTGTGATTGAGATGATAATGGAGACATTTTAGTGGTGACTCATCCAACTAAATTATGGAAATGAACAAAACATGAATTTTTTGAAAGGGGTAGTAATAGACCTAGACACACTAGTCAGTGACCAAATTTTTATTTGAAGACCTACTGAAACCATAAAAAATTGAATTAATACCCTAACAAAAACCTTTTAAGAGAACATTTGATCACTGGTGACAGGAAAAACTAACTGACACTAACATTGGCTCCAGCTAGGTATGGTAGCTCCTTGGAGGTGTCAAGAACACCATAGACCAAGTAGCCTTATCCATTGGGCATGAAGTAAAAAATCAAAATACTAAACTCAGAACTGAAAAATGACTAACAAAATGAAATGAATTTGACGGAAAAAAAAAAAAAACTTACTATACTTACAAATTAGCAGCCAATCAAGGAAACGTTATGGCCTTCACCTTGGGCTTCAAGCTTCAATGATTAACTCCACACCTCTGAAGAAAAGTAAAATGATATGTAAAATGATGTTGTGAAACATCAGAAATTTGATCAAAAGAGGTAGTGCTTGAGAAGCCTACCATTGACTGGTCCTCCTAGATAGTCTTGTCCATTAATTTCCTCAAACAAGCACGCTTCCCTCTTGAAGTTGAAATACTATACGATCCCTTCAATAAATTCTTGAACTTACCGTTCTCTCCTTTATCTTCATTTCGAGCATCCCAATGGAGGACCACATCACCCATATTGCATTCATCTGCCTTTTCTTTGCGGTCATAAACTTTCTTGATTCTTTATTGAAGCTTAGAATTGTTCTGAAACACTTCCTCCCTAGTTTATTGCAAATGAATCATTTGGTTTATCTATCGCTGAACAACATTCAGTTCGCTGCCAATTTCCAGCAATATCTTCATGACTGGAACAATAAGAAAAGTAGGAAAGACTTTATCAACACCATAAACTAACTCAAAAGGAGACATGCCTCTGGAATACTTATTACTTACTATGTTTTCCCGCAAGGCATTGATGAGTTTCTTATGCCAATTTTTCTTATTTACCTCCAACATATTCTTGATAATATTGACCAAATATTTATTTGAAGACTTAACCAATCCATTGCCTTATGGGTAGTATGCAGTTGAATGACCCAATGTGATATTTTACTTCTCACAAAATTCCACCATGTTTTTGGACTTAAATGCAGATTCGTTATCTGTGATGATCTTTTGCGGACAACCAAATCTAGACAAGATATTAGATTATGAAATTGAATGATAACCGAATCAGTTGCTTGCCTCGTTGGGATTTCCTCAATCCACTTTATAAAATAATCTATAGCCATCAAAATCCACTTGTGATAGGTAGATGATGAAGGATGGATCTCACCTATGAAATTGATACCCCATTGTTGAAATGGTGCCTTTACTGATATGGGTTGCAAAGGCAGTGGGAGAAAATTCCTCTTCCCTTGGAAAATTTGACATTCGTGATAGCTCATCATGGTCTTGTACACTTTAGAAAAATGAGTGGGATGATAGAAACTATCCCTCAAAACTTTTTTTTGTGGTTTTCCAGAATAAATCACCGCCACAATCACCCTTGTGAAAGTCATTCATCACCCCCTTTGCTTCACTTTCAACAAGACAATTCAACAAGACACCTCTCGGGCCTTTCTAATACAAAACAATGACTAAAACAAAATATTTTGAAGCCTTTAATTTCAGTGATCTACCTTTTCTTTTAGTCACATTCGATGAAGGATTTAAATGTTGCAGTGCATAAACTATATCAGCATACCAAGGGGATGAAATGAAAATCTAAGTTACCTGTGTCAATGAGTCATCAACCTCCTCTTCAGAAAGTGCAGAAATCAGATTTATGTACAACGCATGTAAATTAGATTCTGCCATCATCTTTCCCAAACCTTTTCCCTTGATCAGCTTTGCGACTTGATCTCTAGATCATATTAAAGCATGGATGCAATCCATTTCCCTTGCCTCCCTTCAGGATCAGTTTGCATCAACACATATTTCACTACTGCATTCTGAACATAAGATATGATGTGAGAGTGTAGGATGTATACCCGAAAGTATTTCAATTATTTCACCAAGGCCAAAGCTTGTTTCTCAATAATGGTGTATCTCAACGCTGCATCTCTTATGGTATGGCTAAAAAAGGCAATTTCTCTCCGTCTTTGAATCCTTTTTCTACATTAGTATGACAGCCAAAGAGTGCTCAGAAGCATATGAAAATATTATGAAGTCTAAAGTATAATCAGGAATGATGAATGTGGGAGCACATGTTAAAGAAAATTTTACTGAATTGAATGATTTCTTTGAATTTTCTGACCATATGACCTCACTTTCCTTCTTCAACATATTTGTCATATCTCTAAGGTGCTCAGCGAGATTGGGATGAATCTCCTCAAAAAAATTATCTTACCGTTGAATGACTGGATCTCCTTATTGTTCCTTGGGAAATCCAATTTCTGAATTTCTTCGATCTTGGAGGGATCAATGCAGATGCCATCTTTTGATATGATGTGCCCAACTAGTTTTCCCTCCTCCATATAAAATAAGCTTTTCTTAGGATTCATCGAGATGCTGAATTTTCTGCATTTTTGAAACACTATTCTCAAGTGGTATAGGTGCTCATAATTTGACTGTGAGAAGATAATAACATCATCAAGGTAAACTAAAATAAATACATCCTTCTCATTTGAGAAAGCGATGTCCATAGCCCACTGAAATGTAATCCCTGCATTCTTGAGCCCAAATGGAATTTTTTGCGTACATGAAGGTACCCCATGGTGTTGTAAATTTTGTTTTCTCTTGGGCATCTTGATGCACCAAGATCTGGTTGTATCCTGAATATCCATCGAGAAGTGACATCCTTGAATCCCCAACAACCCTTTGCAAGATGTGGTCCATTTTCTACAAAGTATAATTGTCCTTTAAGGACACCCTATTCAGATTTCTGAAATCTATGCAAGGACAAATCTCCCCTATCTTCTTCCTTATCGGCACGAGGTTAGGCACCCAATATGAAAATCAAATGGGATCTATAATACCAGCTTTGTAAATTCTATTTATATCTTTTTTGATTGATGGCAACATCTTAGGATTGATTCTCCTCAACTTCTGGCGGAATGGATTTTGATCTCACTTGATTCAGATGGTGTGTTGGATGATGTATTTGTTGTACACCTTTAAATTTGAATACTTCCAAGCAAAAACATCAAGAAAACTAACTCAAGAGAGTTTTATATTTACCTTTCAACTCAGGGGATAAAAACCTTAATAACTTGATCATCTTGGGGTTATCTGATGTACCAATGTTTACATCTTCAACACCTTCTTCTGTGGAGACCATTGTTGGATTTTTGGCAACATCATCATGATCAAATAACTCTTCCAAAGGTACTAGACCACGTGGAATGTTATTGTAATTTAGTTGTAGCATCTCAACTTCAACGGCTTCATTTACCTAATCATCTTCATTATATATTTCATCAATATGGGAGTTAGAAAACTCCTCCTCCATCTGCATAAATTTATTTATCTATTTATCATCCCAAAATACTTGCTAGTATCTCAGATTTTCAGGGACAGTCAGGCGATGCTTCACATGAATTTCAAAATTTTTAGTAGCATGAATAGGAATCTTAAAATTGTTGGTCGTTGTGGCAAGTGAATCACCCATAAAATTATGACTTCTAGGAATCATAGACAATATATATTCTGGAAAAGTTTTGAGAATATCAAAAAACCATTACGATAAGCTCCCATCCTAATATGTTTAGCCTGTTACTCCCCTTTTACCAGTTTTATCACCAACTCGAAGTTGCCATATACTGTAATTCTCTTCACACCTAGCCTTTTCAAAATTCAGAGACCGGTGATCAAGGCCTCATATTCAGCCTCATTGTTTGAGAAGTCAAAGGCTAGCTTATAAGAACACAATATTACATTTCATGGGACTTTAGATGACTGATGTGGCTATGGATCCAGATTCCGATACCAGCTCCCTATTTTCCCAAAGCACCATCGAAATCCATGGTCCAAAGACCCTCCTCATCATTGGAAAGTTGAAATTTTGTGGGCTGATCAGTATTTTCTTTTGGATCCATTGTATCAACCTTTTCTTTACCTTTCTATGACTTAATTGATCTTTGTTTTGGTTCTACTGAATTTTTCTTTGAAGTGCTTGGCTGCAAGCTTTTATAATTCTGATTTCTATTTTCTGTATTCAAGACCGCTTGGACACTATTTGAAAATTATGAAATTTTTTCACCTTCTACAAGCTAACTATATAAATCATCAGTAATATGATCATTATACAATATGAAGGACTCTAAATCAGTATGTACAGACTGAATGGGGTGATTCTTAGGTTTATCTTTGCTAGTGATCATGTATTTCATTTTCACTTCTCAGTATATCTTCCTAACTTGGCCAAATACCAGAATTGTTGCATATGAAAAATCAAGTTGTAGATTACCCCTTAATTTGGCTCCCCAAGACCGAGAAATAAATATGTCATACCTTCGAGGTATGTCAGCAACTACAACATCCATCAACACATTTTTAGTGAGAATCTAATTCAAAGAGACAACTAACTCTTTGATAAGACCAAGGCATCAAACTCTACCAGAATCAAAAGAATAGAGGTCATGATAGGTTCGGGTTATGTCCAACCCCAAATTTTCCATGATAGCCTTCAACATTAAACTATGTGAGGCCCTGAAAACTAACATGGCATTATGGATAATATAGTCATGAATCCTCAAGCTAAGATAAAAGGGAGGGACTTCACTATCTTCAAGATTTCCATCTACGGCTGGACCAAAAATAAGTTCGGGATGGTCATCACTAATGTTGACCATGTCTGACATGTGATCTATCAACATCTTGGAAATTTGAGATTTATATATATCATTATTTACAAGCTTAGTGAGGGGAATATATACCTTTAACTTGGAAATTTCACTCTCTAAGCTAAACAAGTTAGATTGCTTCTCTACCTCTTTTACAATGGTATCCCGTTTTTCAGGTTGCTCTTTTCCTGGAGATTCCTTCCTTTGCACTTCCTTATCCTTATTTTATGTACTTCTAGATGGCTCATTGTTCTTGCTCTATTTTATGGCAGTAAGCTCCTTCTCCTTATTTGGACTAGCTTGGGATTTTTGTTGGGGTTGAGTATCTTTTTGCTGAGTTGTCCTCTTTTGAGTAGAAGTAATAAAAACAATTTGGTTTCTCAAACGGCATTGTCTCTGCGCTGAGCTGAGAGAATTTAGGTACCCTTTGATATTCTTCAGATTGGACTGCCAACCCATCATCATTTGCAAGTACTAGTTTATGGTCACCTGGCACATATGTTTCTTTGGTATACTCATCATCTTATGTAACGTAAATAGGTCCCAAATCTTTTGAAAAGAGAAGGTTTTCTTCAAAAATGTTATCTTCATCTTCAGGTCCTTAGGCATAGTTATGTTATAATGGAGTGTGGCTTTGTTGTTGAGCTTGCTGATCTAGAGCTCTCTGTTCTCTCTGCTTAATCATGAACTGTGGTTGTTGTTGTTGTCATCAGGAATTAGGATTCCATATTTGATTGTTTGGCTACCTTACGGAAATGGAAATTTTTTCTACCATCTTCTCCACCGTTCTAATCAAACTATCCAACTTTTCTTCAGATGAACTCGATGGCTCTTCCTTAATTGTGACCCTCTTTTCAACTTTTCTTTTTGATTTCTTGATCAAAAGATTGGCTTCAATGCTGACTGCATTTTTTTGAATCTCCTCCAGTGAGGTAGGGTTTCTTTCTCTAAGCTGATATGCCATATCAATCTCAAAGGAATTTGGTTAGTGCAACAAGGCCAAAAAAGGTGGAGGTTTGATATGGGCGGGAATGGAATTATACACCTTATTGAAGCAGACAGTATAGTATTGAATGAGCTCATTAGATTGCCTTTTCAATGATTTATACTCGGCCAATATCTGAAGTGGATTTTTATTTTCCTCCTACTTAGCAAGGAAAATATCTGTCAACTACTGTGAATTCTGCATTGAACAACTGCCAAAGCTCTGAACCATTTTTTCACTTCTCCTAAGAAAATTTAAGCAAAAATTTTCATCTTCAAACCATCATTGTCTACCTCTTATAAATCTATGAAATATGTGATCTTGTTAATGTGTTGCCTCGTTGTAATCTCAGTGGTTCCATAAAAAATAGGTAGCCTTTGTCCATAATTCTGAGGTAAATCAGAGAGTTTTCTTGGCATAACTAATGGAGAAAATCTAGCCATATTTGTCCTAGGAGGTAAACTTGTAGTCACAACAAGAATTTTTGGTATGAGAGGTGGTTGTGTAGGAGGAAGTGTGGATGATGAGGAAACAAGGGTGTGAATAGATGAAGTTGAAAGATGATCGACGGATAAGAGCTCCTGCTGATATTGTATGAAAGCCTTCTCAGAGGTATATTAAATATGGTTTGCTAGTTTTTGAAGCTTATCAAATTGACTCCAAACATTCCTATCAAAATATGCTTATGAATTGGATTCTACTGATGATAAACTAGTTTCAGGCTCTAAAGATTCAAATATAACTTTATATAGAGATGTTACTTTAGATAACCTTAAGGGATCAAATACAATTTCGGACAGAGATGTCTCTGATTTTGATCTAAAAAGTGATAACTCGAATTTCAGATCAAAAGGAATATCTTCAAGTGAAAGCAATTTGAAGGAAAATATGTAGAACTTACCGAAGTAGATGAACTTGACTGAATCTATGAATGTTGAGGTCTTTGTTTTCTTATGATTCTTTCGAGATCTTCAACGAGAGATGCTGGATGTGGATCAGGATTTGATCGTGTATGCCTTTTAGGAGTCAGTGTATTCTTGTTTCTGCACTTTGGCTCTCTGAAAATTGAATCAACCTCCTCTAAAACTATGTCTTATAACCCACAGACCTGGAATTTGATGAAAATGTAATAATACACCCATGGAAGATCTACCACTTCACTCCCCGAAAATGGCGCCATAAATGTTAGCCTCCACAATTTCCTAAGGCTGAAAGGAAATCGACGGAGGTAACCTCAAACCAACCTTTTAGTTTGGTAGCTAGCCATACAAAACCAGAGTGGGCTCTCTCTGTAATATTCCTAATTATCTTTTAGCTAGTTGGAATATTAAATTTTGTTTTTATTAATAAAATAGATGAATAAGAGGGTATAGGGACCCATAAATCTCTTTTGTAGGAATGAAACCACTTCTAATGTGAATGTGGATCAGTCCATCTAGTTGAATAAAAAATTCCTTGGTGTGAGTGGGGGTCAATGCATGTGGATGGGTTCAAGATTGACCAAATCAACAACACAATCATGGAGGTAGTGGAGAGATATTGGAGGACAATGCAGTCATAATGGGAGGGAGTCTCCATGAGAGTGGAATATTTAATGAGTGGGATCTAAGGGGAGGAGGCTCACAAAGCATATAAGGAAGGAGATTACATCCATAGAGGGAATTATGAAGATTGTTTATGTTTGGTCTCTTATGACTTTTTGCAGGCTTTAGCTGTTTAGCGGAGTCTGATGTGTTGTTTAGCACAAGGATGTTTCTGGGCAGAAATCCCACCCTCATCCTTGGGGGAATTCGAGTTCCCACTTAGGAGAGGTTCCTTTGAGCATCATTTCATCATCTGGCATCAGGCCAATCTTTAGCCACCTCCAGCAGCGCATTCTCCTTCATAAATTGCGCAATTCAGGAGGGAAGTTTCAATGGAGGGTTTGTAACCCAAGTTCTTGAGATTATTTTCCTGTGAGGGGAGTAGCCCTTTATCCAGAAAGTTAGTGGGGAGGAGTTTCATCTATTTTCATGTCATATAAGCCACCTCCTAGTAGTTTCACAACTGTAGAGTGTAATTCAACCCTAGGGCTGCATTTTTTGTCTTGTGTATTTCTGGAAAACCTTTTTGGGTTATCTTGGAATTGTGTTGGAAAGACTAGATCTTTGATCCAGGCATTTTTGGAGAACTATATCAGCAAATCCATGCATTCCTAGTTTCCAGTGGCAGTATTTCTAGCAGGGATTGCATAGTCATGGCCTCCCAACAGTTTATGTAGCAGAAGTTTTTCATGTATTGATGTATAGGGTCATTTGAGGCTTGTTTTGCTTATCTTGAGTGTCTTTTCCTCAATATCTTGTACTCTATTTTCTGATATCATATATAATAACGTGGCTCAATGATCTGCTCATGTGTTGATGTGTTGGTATTTACTACATTTTCCAGATTTATGTTTCATATTCCTGTTTTTATTATTTTGGAATATTACATTGGTATCAGAGAATAATCTTGGCTTAGCTTGTGAAGAAATACATCTATGTCATCAGAGGAAGAAGAACCTCTTACATAACGGGAGAAGTGTTATATTAAAATAGGTCAGAGGTTTGATTACACAAACAATGAAGAAGACAAGGGAAAAACTCCAATATCAAAAGAAATTAATGAAAAAGAGTTTCCAAAGTTTCTTCTCCAAACCATGCAAGATATTTCCAAAGAAATCAAAGAGATGAGGATGGAAAGAGAAAAGGACACCCCAAGATGGTTTCTACATGGAAAAATCTCAGGCACTTCACATAACTGGTATGAGCGAGTAGTAGTGCAGCAAGCTTCTCAACACTCCACCATGCCTACATTCCTAGCAATGGGAAATGGGGGTGGAGGATCCTAAGAATGGGATGCTCTTGGTGATTACTTTCTAGAGTATGAATCTCAATATCAAAAGTTCAAAGAGAATTTAAACTTCCAAGAGTTTTGTGAGATCAAGGATAATAGGAGACCCCGTAATAATGATAGAAATGGAGGGTGCATGCAGAACAATGATCTGCAGTGTACTATGGGTAGATTCTTTCTACCTGCTTTTTATGGGCCATCCAAGTGCACAGCCAAGGCTTGGGTGGAAAAACTAGACATCTATTTCTAGTTGAACCAAGTACCAGACATCGAAATTATTAAGGTAGCAGCAGTACACCTTGAAGGTGAGGCACATGAATGGTGGTTTCATTGTCTATCTACATTGGGGCATGCAAATGTGACTGCATATGAATAATTCACCTGGATATTGGTAGAAATATTTGACCAAAGAGATCCAGAGGAACCCTTTGTTGAGCTAGCCAATCTCAAGCAGTCAGGAAATCCAAAGACCTATATCTCTGAATTTTTGAAACTTTTCGTCATGGTGCAGATTTATCTACAACTAGAAGAATATATATGCTCATTGATGGGCTAAAAGAGCCTCAGCATGGGATGGTAAATTCCACTAGACGAAATATGCTCCAATATTCCATTGAGAGGGATAGGGACTTACAGGATCCTTTACTAAGGGCAAGAGCTCCATTTTAGCGAAATCCCACTTTTCAGTCAAAGGGAAAATATGTGAAGGTTCATTCCTCAAAGGAGAACCAGAGCAAAGGAGCTCTTAGTGATGATTTTCGAAGAGATTTGAGAAGGAGGAAGCTTTATTTCACTTTCCAAGAACCATGGGCACCAGGGCATCGGTGTGTTGCGGGGAAGGCACACTATATTAAGGTATTCTCTGATAGTTAAGAGGAGAAATCAGTGATATGGCATTAGGAGAGGATCCACCACCACTAGGAGGTGGGAATGGGGCATTTTCCCCGATTGGACGGGCTCTTTCATCTTTGCGGGGAGTACCCAAGTATATGACCTTGAGAGTCCAAGATATAGTTTAGGGGCAATGAGAGTCAGTATTGATAGATAGTGGGGTTACCCACAATTTTATTGATGCTCAACTAGTGTAGAAGAGAACCATACCCACAGATGATTTTGAAGAATTCTCCATTTTGGTTCCAGCAGCTAGAACCATGCGATGTGTGAAGTATGTTCTCACATTGTCTATAACCTTGGGGACATACACTTTGATTGATCACTTATTTTTGGTCGATATTCCTGACACCAATGTGATGTTGGATGTTCATTGGTTGATTACACTAGGGAAGGTCACCACAGATTGGGAGACCTTGCAGATGGAATGGACAAATAAGAGGAGTGGTAAGAATCAGATGATCAGGGGCATGCACACCTATCCACCTTAAGAAGTCTCCGCACATAAGATGGAGACTGATTTCTGTAGAGGAGGAAAGGACAGATAAATCTACTCAGACATGTATTCTACTCTAGGTTGAGATATTATAGTATTTGGAGGCATTCCACCAGGAAGGCCCCTAGATCGGAAGTTGGCTAAAGAGTTCTCACAACTAGTGGTACCACTCACAAATATGGCTAAGAGGGAAGCCTTTGATGGGACCAAAACTGTGCAGATGGCCTTTGATTGGCTCAAGGAGGAGATGAATATTGGTCTGGTAATACTGTTACTGCATCTCACTCACTTTTTGTTTATAGCATGGTTGGAGCAAGCAAGGCTCAATGAGTCCAAGATTGGATCCAAGAGAGTCTGGACATATTCTGGTCTCTTAAGCACAACATTACTACAACCCAAGATTAGAAGAAGTTGTATATAGATCATGGGTGGGTAGAGAGATATTTAGGGATGGAAAATTTGATCTCTCTCCATCTTCAGCCTTGCAAAAAATCTACATTGAAGGAGAAGGGGACTGAGATGCTCTTCTATGGACCATACACGGTGTTACATCTTGTTGGGGAAGTAGCATATGGGTTGGAGCTCCCCATGGGAAGTAAGGGCCCCAACATTTTTCATATCTCATGTCACAAAAGTGCCATGGGAAAAAATTTAGTTTCCATCATGTATATCCCACCTCTTTATGTTGTGAGCCATTTGGTATTGTCACCAAAGGCTACCTTGGACACTTGGGAGGGGCAACTAAGGAACGGGATGATTGGAGACCATCTGATTCAGTGGAGGAATATATCGGATGAGGATGCTCCATGGGAAGGAGAGAATATTTTGTGGCATCCATCCTTGAAGTTTCTTGAGGACAAGCAACATTTGGGAGGGGAGGACTGTAATATTCCTAATTATCTCTTAGCTAGTTGGAATATTAAATTTTGTTTTTATTAATAAAATAGATGAATAAGAGGGTATAGGGACCCATAAATCTCTTTAGTAGGAATAAAACCACTTCTAATGTGAATGTCAATTAGTCCATGTAGTTGAATAAGACACTCCTTGGTGTGAATGGGGGTCATTCCATGTGGATGGGGTCAAGATTTAACAAATCAACAATGTAGTCATGGAGGTAGTGGAGAGATATTGGAGGACATCGCAGTCATAATGGGAGGGAGTATCCACGAGAGTAGCATCGTTAATGAGTGGGAACCAAGGGGAGGAGGCTCACAAAGCATATAAGGAAGGGGATGATAGACATATAGAGAATTTTGAATATTGTTTATGTTTGGTATCTTATGACTTTCTACAGGCGTCAGCTGCTAGCGGAGTCTGCTATGTTGTTTATCACAAGGGTTTTTTCGGGCAGAAATCCCACCCCAATCCTCGGGGGACTTTGAGTTCCCACTCAAAAGAGGTTCCTTTGATCTTCATTCCATCATCCAGAATTAGGCCAATCTTCAGCCACCCCCAGCAATACAGTCTCCTTCAGAAATTGCGTAATTCAGGAGGGAAGTTTCAGTGGAGGGTTTGTAACACAAGTCCTTGAGCTTATTTTAATGTGAGGGGAGCGACCCTTCATCTGCAAAGTCGGTGGGGAGGATTATCAACTATTTTCATATTAGATCAGCCACCTCCCAATTTTTTCACAGCTACAGAGCATAATTCAGCCCTAGGTCTACATTTTTCATCTTGTGTATTTCCGGAAATCCTTTCTGGGTTATCATGGAATTGTGCTGGAAAGCCTAGATCTCCGATCCTGACATTTTCTTAGCAGTATATCAGTGGATCCATGCATTCCTAGTTTCCAGCAGCAGTATTTCTAGCAGGGATTGTGTAGTTATGGTCTCCAAGTAGTTTATGTAGCATCATTTTTTCATGTATTGATGTATAGGGTCATTTGAGGCTTGTTTTGCCTAACTTGAGTGTCTTTTCCTCAAGATTTTGTACTCTATTTTTTAATATCATATATAATAAATGGCCCAATGATATTCTCATGTTTGGATGTGTTGATTCTTATTGCATTTTCCAGTTTTATGTTCCATATTCCTGTTTTTTCTATTTTGGAATATTACAGTGGTATCAGAGCATAATCTTGACTCAGCCTGTGAAGCACTACATCTATGTCATCAGAGGAAGAATAACCTCTTACGGAACGGGAGTAGTGGTATATTAATAGAGGTCAGAGGTTTGATTATACAAACAACGAAGAAGACAAGGGGAAAATTCCAATATCAGGAGAAATGGATGAAAAAGAGTTTCCAAAGCTTCTTCTCCAAACCATGCAATATATTTCCAAAGAAATCAAAGAGATGAGGATCAAAAGACAAAAGGAGACCCGAAGAGGGTTTCTACATGGAGAAAGCTTTGACACTTCACATCACTGGTATGAGCAACCAGTAGTACAGCAAGCTTCTCAACGCTCCACCATGCCTACATTCCTAGAAGTGGGAAATGGGGGTGGAGGATCCCAAGAATAGGATGCTCTTAGTGATTACTTTCTAGAGTATGAATCTCAATATCAAAAGTTTAAAGAGAATCTAAAATTCCAAGAGTTCTATCAGATCAAGGATAATAGGAGACCACGTAATAACAATAGAAATTGAGAGTACATGTAGAACAATGATCTGCAACATACTATGGGTAGATTATTTCTGCCTGCTTTTGATGGGTCATCCAAGTGCACAACCAAGGCTTGGGTGGAAAAACTAGACATCTATTTCCAGTTGAACCAAGTACCAGAGATCGAAGCTATTAAGATAGCAGCACTGCAACTTGAAGGTGAGGCATGTGAATGGTGGTTTCATGGTCTATCTACATTGGGGCATGAAAATGTGACTGCATATGCAGAATCACCCAGATATTGGTAGAAATATTTTACTGAAGTGATCCAGAGGCACCCTTTGTTGAGCTAGCCAAGCTCAAGCAGTCAGGAAATCTGGAGACCAATATCTCTGAATTCCTGAAACTTTCCGTCATGGTGATAGATTTATCTATAGCTAAGACAGTATATATGTTCATTGGTGGGCTAACAGAGCCTCTACATGGGCTGGTAAATTCCACTAGACCAACTACGCTCCAAGATGCCATTGAGAAGGCTAGGGACTTACAGGATGCTTTACGAAGGGAAAGAGCTCCATTTCACCAAAAGACCACTTTTGAGTCAAAAGGGAAATATGTGAAGGTTCTTCCCTCAAAGGAGAACCAGAGGAAAGGAGCTCTTAGTATTGATTTTCGAAGAGATTTGAGAAGGAGGAAGCTTTGCTTCACTTTCCAGAAACCATGGGCACCAGGGCAGTGGTGTGCTACAGGGAAGGCACACTATATTGATGTATTCTCTGATAGTGAAGAGGAGGAAGAGGAGGATACAGAAGGAGACATCAGTGTTGTGTCATCAAGAGAGGATCCACCACCACCAAGAGGTGGGAGTGGGGAATTTTCCCCAATTGGAGGGGCCCTTGCATCTTTGCGAGGAGTACCCAAGTATCTGACCTTGAGAGTGTGAAAATTTCTGAATCTAACACTTATGCAGAAATTTTTACTGTTAATTTGGTTATGCTCCTCCTACTTAGATAAGTTATTAACTGAATAAATTCAAGTTAAAATAGAAGAAAAAAACATAACATATCTTCACCAATTTAGATCTAGAACAAGTTCATGCACACATAGGCAAAGTGGCATAGATGTTTTCTGGACAAATTGTCCCCAGAAAAACTCAATGCGGGAAAACCAGCCTTCTGGCTACTGGAGGGTTTTATTATTAAGAATTTTCTGAATACAACAAGCCTGGGTTCCAGAGCTGGAAAACCCGACAAAGAAATAATAGATCTACAACTCACTAGCTGTTGTAAGACCAAAATAAAGACTGATCCACTACCTCAAATGGGATTTACAGAACTCATCCAAGGTTAGGGCCTATAAACCCTAGCGATTTCTCAAAAAGACTCTACGTTAGCCTTTGAAGCCTTTGTGTCCCTTAGCGCTGCTCTGTAAAGGGCTACGTTACCCCAGACTGGGTGACACAATCCTTACGCTTCTCCTTAGGGTCTCTTCGTAACCCCTGAGGGATTCCTACTGAAAATCACGTTGTCCTTGCTACTGCAGCTTCCCTGCTTCTGTGCGTTGTCTCTCTGAGCTGATCTCTGCCTCTTGTTGATTCTAGACCTCGCGATCAGATCATCCCCTTCACCTAAATTCCCCTCTCTCCAGCTGAAACACTTCTAATAATTCTTAGCAAACTCACCCTAGAATGTCAGCTTAGCGTCAGTGATCTGAATCTGTGTATCTTTACAAATTATCCCAAGGCTTTCCTTTATAATTTTCGCGTTGGGAAACCAACGGCCATGATCAGATATTGAATCAATGGCTAAGATTAAAAGAAATATTGATCCGTGTGACTTAAGATAATTTCATCACATGTTTAATTAAATTCACTTTAATTATTTAAGTTCCCTAAGTTTTAACTTAGGAAATACATTAAATTAATTAATTAATTTAATATCTCCTAAACAAGATTAAAATTCCCAAATCAATTTTTGGGTTTTGTAGATCAAGTGTACTCTAGTCCCTCCACAAAATTTGGGAGCTTGATCACAAATGATGCTACCCAAAATACACAAAATGTCAACACTCCCTCTTAGCATCAAGGGTGTGCTCTAGCAATACATCACACTATGCATTACATGATTTTGGGTACTGATTCTATGTTGTTGATGCTTGGCTTGCTTCCACTCAACTCTGCACTATTGCTGCCATTCTATACTGCTATCCATGACTCTGCCACTGTCACTGCAACCTCTGTACTGTAGCTCCCTCCCAATTTGTCACATATGTGTTTCTCATTACACTTCCACTGCTGATTTGATGCATTTCAACTTCAGTTGTTGAGAGAAACAACTGAATATCCTGCCCAATCTTTGACAAAAAATTCAGATGGGCTGCATCCTCATCACTGAAACTCCATAGGCTATAGACCTGTGCTGGCATCTGAAAGATGATGCATAGCTATAGCTCTGCACTAGGTAAGCAGACTCCCTCTGCACTACTAAAGTCACTTCATCCCCTTGTGCTGAAATCTCTCACGCTACTGCTACACTTCCATGTCCCTCTGAAACCTTATGTGTTGTTGCAACTCTGCACTACATAAGCAGCTTTGCTTTGTGTTGTTGAAGTCACACCAGCCTCTACACTGTTGTTGCTTTTACGTTGTTGATGCTCTTCTCTGCACTGCTCCTCCCAATCTTCAGATCTGCCTCCACTTCATTTGTGATCTATGCACCCACTACTCCACTTGTCTCGCTACTGTCTTAAGGATTTCGTAGCTCACATGTGATCCAAGAGATGAGATGCTCAAGGATCCTGCCTTAGACTATGTAGCTCCTCTACATATCCATTTCTCCACACCTTCATGGTTCATGAGCGCTCATGGCTTCATCATCTTCCAACCCATCATCTGCCACAACATCCTTTGGAGAAGAAGCTTCCTTGTCCTTTTTCTTCTGAGTACAATTACTAGAAAAATGTTCCATTTCACCACACTGGAAGCACTTGATCTTAGACAGATCCTTCTTCTTCTTTCCCTGCTGCCTCTTTGATGCCAAGGTTGCATCTTCTTCATCTTCCTTCTTCACTTTTCTCAATCCAAAGCTATGCTGCTTCTTGGTGAATCTGCGGAATTATTCTTGACGCGGAATTGACCACAATTTGTCCCAATCTAGGAGGTCTGCTCTACGCAAGATACTTTGGACAAAGGTTTCCCACTCATCTGTGATTGAATTGAGGGTAGTCATGACTATCGAATCGTCTTCCACCTTAGCACCCGTTCCAGAAAACTGATCTCTGATTGACTGCAATCTCAACAGGTAATGCTCCATGTTTTCTCCCTCAGTCATCATGAATGATCTCATCTGTGTCTCCAACAACATATTTCTTTGGACAGATTTTCCCTCATATAGGGAGATTAAGGCCTTCCACATCTCATTAGTTGTCTTCTCCTCAACTAAGTCTGGTAAAATATGGTCCTTAATTTTGTCCATGATCAGCCACTTGGCATGCCCAATAGCTTCTTTATGCTTCTGAAGGAGATCCGTATCGTTCAGTGTGGCCAGAGTTTGCTTTGCATGGTCTCTAAGATTATATGCCTCAAGGACTATCATGATCCTTGCCTTCCAAACTAAAAATTTGGAGAGGCCATCCAACTTGTCCTGATCATGCAATCCATGAGGAGCCATCTGCTCGAAAATGTGTTAGAACTTCCCTTTCTCTTTGCTAGAGAAATGGTCTAAGGCCCTTGGCAAAACAAGCACCTTCTGCTCCCTCTGAGAACTGATTTCCCTCTTAAATCTGTCAAATCAACAATGATTCAGCTCTCTTTGATCCTTTGATCAACCTGCAAGTTTCTTTGGCTAGAAACTATCTGAGAAGCTGATCTCCTCCTGCTCTTTGTCACTTGTGCTTAGGATAAAAATATGAAAAATTAAAAAATTTAACCTCACCAACACCTTCTGAATTTCTGCAGCTAATATTCAGTATTTTCTGGATGTGATAAAATAATATCTACATCACACTGGTTGGCTTCTGACCAATCCAACATTGTTTCTGAGCTGCCTTTGCATAGTAATTACTTGGGCTTGCTAGGAAACAGTGTTAGACAGTGTCAACCTTCCCTCTGCATGAATTTTCCTCTGAAAAATGTGTTGTCCCTTAAAATCTACGATTTTGCTGCTTTTCCAGCTGCTTTCTATAGCTAGAACCTTCAGTCTCTTGTTGGTGACCCTCCTAGATCTGTAATTGCTCCGATACCATATGAAATTTTTTGAATCTAAAACTTATGTAGAATTATTTACTGTTAATCTGGTTATGCTCCTCCTACTTAGATAAGTTATTAAATAAACAAATTCAAGTTACATTTGAATCAAAACACATAATAGATCTTCACCAATTCAGATTTAGAACAAGTTCATGCACACATAGATAAAGTGACACATATATTTTCTGGACAAATAATCCCCGGAAAAACCCAATGAGGAAAAATCGGCTTCTGGCTGATGGAGGGTTTTATTATTAAGAATTTTTTGAATACAAAAAACCTGGGTTCTAGATCTGGAAAACCCAATAGAGAAATAATAGATCTACAACTCACGTGTTGTTCTAAGACGAAAATAATGACCGATCCACACCCTCAAATGGGATTAAAGAACTCGGCTAAGATTAGGGCCTAGAAACCCCAACGTTGTCCCAGAAAGCCTCTGCATCCATCAGCACTGCTCCGGAAAGGATTGTGTTACCCCAGATTGGGTGACGCAATCCTTATGCTACCCCTTAGGGTCTCTGCATAACCCCTGAGGGCTTCCTACTAAAAATCACGTTGTCCTTGAGGGACTGCGTTGTCCTTGCTCCTACAACTTCCCTGCTTCTCTGCATTGTCTCTCTGAGATGATCTTTGCCTCTTGTTGATTCTATACCCCAAGATCAGATCATCCCTTTGGCCTAAATTCCCCTCTCTACAGCTGAAACACTTCTGAGAATTCTTAGCAAACCCGCCCTAGAATCTCAGCTTAGCTTTAGTGCTTTGCCTCTGTGTATCTTTACAAATGACCCCAAGCCTTTCCTTTATACTTTATCGTTGGGAAACCAACAACCAAGATCAGATCTTGAATTAATGGCTAAGATTAAAAAAATCTTGATTCGTGTGACTTAAGACAATTTCATCATATGTTTAATTAAATTCACTTTAATTATTTAAGTTCCCTAAGTTTTAACTTAGGAAATACATTAAAATAATTAATTAATTTAATATCTCCTAAACCAGATGAAATTTCCCAAATCAATTTCTGGGTCTTGTAGATCAAGTGTATTCTAGTCCCTCCACAAAATTTGGGAGCTAGAGCACAACTGATGCTACCCCAAATACACAAAATCTCAACAAAGAGTTCGAGGCACAGTTTAGGGGCAACGGGTGTTAGTATTGATACACAGTGGGGCTACCCACAATTTTATTGATGCTCAGATAGTGCGGAATAGAACCATACCAACAAATGATTTTGAGTGATTGTAGTTTTGGTTCCAGGAGATAGAACCATGCAATGTGTGAAGTATGTTCCCGCATTGTCTGTAACCTTAGGGACATACAATTTGACTTATCACCTCTTTGTGGTCGATATTCCTGACACCAATGTGATATTGGGTTTGTAGTGGTTGTTTACACTGGGGAAGGTCACCACAGATTGGGAAACCTTGCAGATGCAATGGACAAATAATAAGAGCGGCAAGAATCAGATGATCAGGGGCATGCACACCTATCCACCTCAGGAACTCTCCGCACATAAGATGGAGATTGATTTGCACAGAGGAGATAAGGAAAGATCAATATACTTAGACATGTAGTCCACTCTAGGCCATAATCTTACAATATTTGGAGGCATTCCACCAGGAAGGCCCCCAGGTCAGAAGTTGGCTAAATAGTTCTCACAACTAAAGGCACCACTCACAGATCTGGCTAAGAGGGAAGCCTTTGATGGGACCAAAACTGAGCATAGGGCCTTTTATTGGCTCAAGGAGGAGATGAATATTGGTCCGGCATTGGTATTACCAGTTCTCACCCAGCCTTTTGCGCTAGAATATGATGTTTCAGGGGTAGGTGATGGCACATATATGGTGCAAGGAGGCTATTCCATAGCCTTTGAGAGTCATAAGATACTTCCACATTGGAAGGTGTCTTCCATATATGAGAAGGGGTTGATGGCCATCATGCATGCATTGGAAAAACATAGGAAATATTGGATGGGCAACAACTTCCAAGTGAATATTGACTATCACAATCTTCAATCTTCTCTTGAGAAAAAGCAACAGTAAGACAGGCATAAAAAGTGGGTTAGCAGAATTCCAGCATATGAATCTGACATTGAAGGTGTCAAAGAGAGAAACAGTGCGGTAATATATGCCTTATCATGGAACCAACAACACTAACACTGATGAGTGTGGATTCATATTGGGAGTCCCAACTGTTGGTGGAGTATTCCAAGAACCACTTTACATGTGAGGTACTTGATGGGAATATGATAGATGATAGGTATAGAGTGATGGGTGGGTGTTAGAACCCTATAATTTACAGTATCACAAGGTGACTGTGTACTCTTTTTTTGCAAATTTTTCATACTGTACAATATGTAAATATTCAAAATCGTTTCCAAAGAAACAATCAAAGGAAACAAAGGCAATAGAGAGGCAAGGAGCAGCATCAGACAATTGGAAAATACAAAGGCAGCAGAGAGGCAGGTAAGGCAGAAAAAAAAAACAAATGCAGAGTCGTGAACATGTTGGGCAGAGTCATGAATGCTAAAGTGGGTCAATTAGTGAACGAGTCAAAACATTACACGAACAAACTAAGAAACGAACGGGCACATCCAAAGAAACAAAATCAACAAATCACAGCAAAGAAGTAGTTAGGACCATTGGGTCTGAGCTTTGATCAATGGCGGATATTGAATCACATCATCACATTAAAAACCATTTTTCCTTTTATTTTCCTTTAGAAACATTAAACTTCACCCATTTCTGCCTTTTTGTTTTATATTCCTACTTTACCCTTTTCACCGCTATATCATTGTTCTACCTCCGCTTTCCTGATTTCCCCAGTTGCGATTAAAGTGGGGCCATTCTCCCTGACACGTCACCCCTCCCCCATCACAAGATCGCAACTTTACCTGTTCAACCACCATTTCGTATTGCAAATATTATAACTTACCGTTTGAAGCGCCCACAACGTATTTTTTTTAACCTGCGATGTGGTTGGCCCCACCACAGCATCTCCGCCCCAACTTCAAGCTGTTTGAAATACATTGATATATCATGAAACCTCGTAAACTTTGCGTTACCATAGAAAAAATTCGCCACTTTATAACTTTGCCAATGTGGTGGGCTTCATCTTGCCACATCATCCTCCAATCGGTGCACATTGCACTTCACATCTTTCAGAGTTTACCTTTGCTGCTTAATGTTAAGACTTGCGATCTACGGGCTGCGGTCTGGTCTCACCTCTCCTCCACATCACTGCCTTCTGCCCGCGCTTTGTACTTCGCATCTTTTAGAGTTTACCTTCGTTGTTAAATGTTAAGATTTGTGATATACGGGCTGTGGTCTGATCCCACCTTACCTGCCACATCACCTCCATACTTCGCATCGCATTGCCAATTCCATTCCTTATAAATTAAACTATAAAACATGCGATGTGCAATTTTCTATGGACGTGATAAGGTTTAGAACTAAAATCTAAACATTTTCAGGTCCAGGTAAATGGTTTTTTACGATGTTTTTTTTAAAAGGGCCAAGTCGGGCATATGAGGTTTGAACATCATTTTATGAAGAAATAAGGTTAAACGTGACCGAAAGGGCTTGGGTAGCAAAGAGACATCGAGGGTCGATTTAGGCAAGGAATATTACCAAACTTGTTATATTATAATGGCATAAAGGACTTCTGGTGGAAATAAGCCCCAACAAGGTGTGCAAGCAAAGAAGGTCGAGTCAGGTAAAGGACATCCATGCATAACTGTTATGGTATACTAAACAGAAGAGGAAAAGGCAGTAGAACACATTAGCACCATCACCAATCAATGAAAAGTGGCCATCACTGCACAGATTTGATTACACAACGCAGGCTTTCTGAAGAGCAGGGCCAGATGTCGAAGCCACCATTGGTTACCTCTTCGTGACCATCACAACCACCTCCAAGCTTATTGTTTGATCTTCCAAGGAACCATTGAAGCATTTGGATCTACGACGAGTTTCCAAAAATTAATTCTACAGGTGGTTTCTTTGTCATAGATTTTTTATCAAGCCTTGCATGGCCACACTTGTCCATTTTCTGTTAAATTGTAATCAATGAAAGGTTACCGAGTAAGACAGGGCAACTGACCTAGTTTTTAGATAAATACTACTTTCCTTAGCAGTGTGAGGGGTTGGAAAATTGGACCATGCTGAAACTTGCATTGTAAGAAGTGTTGGAACAGTATAAATTTTTGATTTGGGCATCAATAATAAGAGACTGTTCACAGGATTCTTGAGCTATGTTATTGATGATTTTTTTCCTTTGTCTTTTCATGCTGTGCATCAATTTATCTGATTTCAAAACATAAAATTTAGATTAAGATTTACTGAGAGAGCACCTTAATTATGTATGTGTTTTTTATCTTAATGTTTTCCTCTGAGACCTAGATGTAGAATTCAGAGACGGTCTACTCTGCATTTACGTTGAACCTTAATCTCCTCCTCCTTTCCCATTTCACACTGCTAGTAAGATCTAGTCTACATAGTTAGCTTTCCCTGTGAATGCCCTTGAAAATTTGATGCACAATTTAGCCTTTTATGACTCCATAGCCCAATGGATTAGTTTCACAGCTCTATCTGTCCAACCACTCAATCAATCAAACAAGCAACCCTCATAATTTCTATAACTATCCTAATATCAACATTTAGAATTTTTAAGTTAAATCATAAAAATAGAGAGAGCCCTCTTTGATTCTAGGAAGGCTAGGTCCCGGACTCCAAAGTGGTTTGATGTTTGTCCTTTGTCATTTTTTATTGCCAATCTTACAAATGACAGAGTGACAACATAATGGCAATCGTACTGGGGAGAACACTTATTAAAAGAACTTAGTGTTTCTTCAGAACTCAAAAACCCGAGTAAAAATTAGATGATTCGAGTATTTTCCAAGATTGGTATCTATTTGTTGATGGTGGACAACAAGCCAGACACAATAAAGTTGAAATAATCCACTTAGCGACTCTAATTTAGACCAGTTCCATTCAAATACTCCACTGGATGAAGGACCTGAAAGATGACCAGTCAGCCTAGAAAGAGAAAGTATTCAAGCCCAAATTAGATTCAAGATATTGTTGCTTTTATCTGTAACTATGTTCTATCCTACTTTAAGCCTGATCAAGAGTACATTGTTGTGGTTTACATTGATCATTGGAAAATTGGTGAGCCTGAAGGAGCTAAGCCCAAAATTTTAGACCATGTACATACTTATATGCCTATGCACATCCCAGATGCACTTGTGGAAAACCTAGTGAAACATGAGCCTTAGGCTTTATCTCCTGCTCCCGCTAAATTCCCACATGGTTATAAGCCTCCTGCTTTAGTGTCTATACCTATAAATATCCCAGATAGATACAAGCCTTTGGTTTTCCCTCCTATCCTACATGACCTCCCTGAAAATTTTATCAATAATCTACCCAGATTTGATGGAGAAAGTGCAAAGATCACTGCAAAAAAGCACATTCAAAATCTTGAGGATTTCCTTGATATGTTTTAGGTGGGAGAAGATGATGTGCGTATAATAATTTTTTCCCTATAATTTCAAGGTAAAGTTCAAAATTGGTTTAAATATCTTCCAGCTGCAAGCATTATCAATTTTCATCAATTCACTCAAGTTTTCTTGGATAAATGGGTGGTCCTAGGAAAAATTTTTCTCATCGTGGAAGAGTATAACCATTTAAAAAGATAACCATGGGAGATAGTACAACAATTTTTAGCCAGATTCAATAAGGTATACCATTCAATACCTGTTAAGATAAAGCCACCCCCAGGATGGGCCCTCTTGCACTGCCTAGATGCCTTTGATCTAGAGATGACATTCTAGTTAAGAGAAAGGGACCTTGCAACCCTGGAAGAAATGAAAAATATGGCAGTTGATGTGGAAGCCAACCTGCTGAACATAGAGGTAAGTTAAAATCAATGAAGAAGTACAAAATAGAAAAATAACAACTGATATATGCAGAGATAAAACTAGATAACTTGACAAATACAGTCAATGAAATGATGCATATTATTAGTAGGAAAGAGGAACTTGTTGTTTAGATACCTCATGTTTCATTAATACCAGAAAAGACAAACATCAATGTACTCATTCATTTTGCAGCCCATCCTAGACACCCTAAATCAGTAAATGATTGTTTCATGTACTCTATCCACAACGCAGCCAAAGAGAAAGTCCAAAATCTGAAGGAGGTAGGGAAATCCTCAACAACAATGTACATGATAGATGACCTTGCATATATAGGTAGTCATATCGAATATGATTATCAAGAGGAAGACTATAAGGTTGAGATTGAGGTTGACTGTACAGAGCAACCAGCATTGTCTCCATGGGAAGAAGAGGCCTGGTCATCACCATGCAAAGACGAAAACCAAAATCTGCATGCTGAACAAGATTCTAAGGAGGAAAATGCAGGGATTTTTCAAGTAAGTAAAAAATGCCTTCCTCTATCTTTTGCCTCACTCTTAAGAGAGAAATATGAGCAAGTTGTAAATAGTAAGGAGGAGGAATGCTTTAATGAGTCAGTTGAGGAAAAGAGGGATGATACAAAGCCTTTTTCAGATTTAGAATTTCTCCCCCTAAGTCATCCCGAAATCATAGAATCTGAAAAAGAGGAGGAACCAATACATCTTAAGTCATTACCCTTATGTTTCAATTAATTTTAGAATGTGAAAGGGAATCTAGATCACATTCTAGTTGATAATCACAGGAGAAGAGAACTCTCTCACCAATCAGATGAGGAAATCAGGGATGATAAAAACTTTTTTTTAGATCTAGGGATTCAGCCCTTGAGTTCTTTTGAATCTCAAGTAGAAAATGAAATCACATAGTCTAAAATAGATGATGGATTGATCCAGTTTGACTCTCTACCTTTGTGCTTTAATGCATTTCATATTATAAAAGGGAATTGGGATCACATTATGGTTGATAGTTATAAGAGAAAACATGAGGTCTCGGAAGAACCAACACTACCATCTAAAGCACCACCTGACCCAATAGCAAACACGTTGGATGGTTTATGCTTTCAAATTCAATCTTCATGTGTTCATAATGCTCTCAAAAGCTGCTATGATATGGATATGATAAGGTAGTCTTCCCCATTTTCCAATTTAGTAGAAGTAGTGGCACAACACTCATCAGGTAGCATGAAAACTTGTTCGGAGTTGATTGAAGACCCGGAGATCACATCTTCAGTACCAGGATATGAATCTGAGTGGGATGTGTCAGAATACCCAGAAATAAATCAAGATTATCTTGATCCAGTGGTTGTCTATATGGAGGAATTTTTCTTTACAAAGCCTGCACATATTTCCGGAATGACAATTTTTTTTCAAATATTCCAAGATCCATGTAAATCAGATCATGTCAGGAATTTCTATCAAATACTATTATCAATTTTGTTACTAAATATGGTGAAGAGTGGTGGAAGAAAGGAGTCATTCAGGAAGTTTCTTGACTAGGTACACTGGAATTACTGTATCATTTAGAAGGGAAGCCATTTCAGTAGATTAGGGTAGGTAGGGGTGAAAATAAGCTCGGTACTTTGAGCATATTTTAAATTTTAGTTTTAGATTGCTTTTAATTTTCTGATCCGTGTCTTTTGGACTTTAGTTTCAGCACAGTTCTGGTTTTACCATTCAAGTTTTCAAGGTGCAGTAGTATGTTCAGCTTGATGGATTGCAATGGATGAGTTCAATTGTAGTTTCAGTTTAGATTTTAGTATGCTAATAAGCTGACTGGAAAATCATGTGGTCTATTTTTATCAGTCTAAGTCAGGAGGAACAATTAGTTAGTTTCCAGTCACTAAGTTGCCTGACAGATCAAGGTACAAGTTGTGGGATCAACCAATGGATCAAGCTACTAATCTATGGTGTTCTTGACAGCTCTTGAAGGAGCTGCCATCCCTAGCTGGAGCCACTGTTAGAACCCTGTATTTACAGTATCACAAGGTGAATGTGTACTTTCTTTTTGCAAATTTTTCATACTGTACATATATTTCAATATTCAAAATCTTTTCCAAAGAAAGAATCAAAGGAAACAAAGGCAGCAGAGAGGTAAGGAGCAACATCGGACCATTAGAAAAGACAAAGGCAACAGAGAGTCAGTTAAGGCAGAAAAAATAACAAAGGCAGAGTTGTGAACGTGTTGGGTAGAGTCGTGAACACTAAAGTGGTTCAAGTAGTGAACGAGTCAAAGTATTACACGAACAAACTAAGAAACGAACGGGCACGACCAAAGAAACAAAATCGGAAAATCACAGCAAAGGAGCAGTTAGGACGGTTGGATCTGAGCTTCGATCAACAACGGAGATTGAATCACATCATCACATTACAAACCCTTTTTCATTTTATTTGCCTTTAAAAACATTAAACTTCACCCATTTCCGCCTTTCCGCTTTATATTCCTACTTTACCTTTTTCACCGCTATATCATTGTTCTACCTCCGCTTTCCCAATTTCCCCAATTGAGATTAAAGTGGGGCCATTCTCCCTGACACGTCACCCCTCCCCCACCATCCATCGCAATATCGCAACTTTACATGTTCAACCACTGTTTCGCATTGCAAATATTATAACTTATCGTTTGAAGCACCCACAATATATTATGTTTAACCTACGATGCAGTTAGCCCCACCACAGCAGCTCCGCCCGTGCTTCAAGTCGTTTGAAATGAATCGATATATCATGAAACCTCGTAAAATTTGCCTTACCGTAGAAAATATTCACTGCTTTATAACTTCGTTGATGTGGTGGGCTCCATATTGCCACATCATCCTCCAATCCACGCACATCGCACTTTGCATATTTCATAGTTTACCTTTGCTGCTTAATTTTAAGACTTGTGATTTGCGGGCTGCGGTTCGGTCAAAACTCTCCTCCACATCACCGCCTTCTCGCCGCGCTTTTCACTTCACATTTTTTAGAGTTTACCTTTGCTGTTAAATGTTAAGATTTGTGATCTGCAGGCTGTGGTCCGGTCCCACCTTACCCGCCACGTCGCCTCTGTACTTCGCATCACATTGCCGATTCCATTCCTTATAACTTAAATTGTAAAACATGTGATGTGTGATTTTCTATGGATGCGATAAGGTTTAGAACTAAAATATAAACAATTTCAGCTCCGGGTAAATGGTTTTTTATGATGTTTTGTTTAAAAAGGCCAAGTCGGGCATATGAGGTTTCAACATCATTTTATGAATAAATAAGGTTAAACCCGGCCGAAAGGGCTCGGGTAGCAAAGAGACATCGAGGGTCGAATCGGGCAAGGCATTTTACCAAACTTGTTATGTTATAATGGCATAAAGGACTTCTAGTGGAAATAAGCACCGACAAGGTGTGTAAGCAAAGAAGGTTGAGTCAAGAAAAGGGCGTTCACATAGAACTATTATGGTATACTAAGAATAAGCGGAAAATGCAGTAGAACACATCAGCACCATCACCAATCAATGAAAAGTGGCCAGCACTAAACATATTTGATTACCCAACGCCGATTTTCTGAAGAGTAGGGCCAGATGTCAGAGCCACCACTGGTTACCTCTTTGTGACCAACACAAACACCTCCAAGATTATTGTTTGATCTTCTGAGGAGCCATTGGAGCATTTGGATATACGAAGAGTTGCCCAAAATTAATTCTATAGGAGGTGTCTTTTTCAGAGATTTCTGATCAAGCCTTGCATGGCCACACTTGTCCATTTTCTGTTAAATTGTAATCAATGAAAGGTTGTTGCGTAAGAGAGGCAACCGACTTAGTTTTTAGATAAATACTGCTTTCCTTAGTAGTATGAGGGGTTAGAAAATTGGACCATGCTGAAACTTGCATTGTACGAAGTATTGGAACATTATAACTTTTTGAGTTGGGCATCAATAATAAGAGACCGTTCACAGGATTCTTGAGCTATGTTAATGGTGATGGTTTTCCTCTGTGTTAATGTTTTTCCTTTGTCTTTTCATGTTGTGCATCAATTTATCTAATTTCAAAATAGAAAATTTAGATTAATATTTGTTGAGAGAGCACCTTAATTTTGTCTGAGTTTGTTATCTTAATGTTTTCCTTTGAGACTTGGATGCAAAATTCAGAGACGCTCTGCTCTTCATTTATGCTGAACCTTAATCTCCTCCTCCTTTCCCATTTCACACTGCTAGTAAGATCTAGTCTGCATAGTTAGCTGGCCTTGTGAATTCCCTTGAAAATTTGATGCACAATTCATCCTTTTATGACTCCATAGCCCAATGGATTAGTTTCACAGCTCTATGTATCCAACCACTCAATCAATCAAACAAACAACCCTCATAATTTCTATAACTAGCCTAATATCAACATTTAGAATTGTCAAGTTAAATCATAAGAACAAAGAGAGCCCTCTCTGAGTCTAGGAAGGCTAAGTCCCAGAGTACAAATTACGGAGTGACAACACAATGATGTAGTATGTTGAATCACTAGTATATATGCATTGAATGCAGTGAGGTTCCAACCTGGCATCATGGCCACCGAGCAGGTGTGATCATACCATCATAGTTGCACAACTCTTCGATTAGACTGACATGTGTCTGTCCACCATCGACTCCCCTCAAAACTCTCCCACACTCCTCACACAGTCCTACTCACTTATGGGGATTACAACATCTCCTCAAATCGAGCGTATATTCTTGAATATTATGTGCCACCCTTATTATCAGGGATGTCATATATACGATAAATTCTCAAGTCAACTCCTACTTAAAAAAAAAAAATCCATTGTTGGTATGCTACTGCGTAGTCTCAACTGAACTCTTGCATTGTCTCCCTCAATTTCCCACAGCATACACTGCCCATAGCGTACACTACTTTGGTGCTAGCTCCACTCAGTGGTAACTCCCGCACTAAACTCCACTACATGCTGATAAATATCATCGTTCCTCCAACTGTGCCATACCACAATTCCCACACACTGGACTCCCCTCCATGCTGCCCACATTCCAACCTGTACAGTCGACTCCTTAACTTTTTCCCCTCCACGCTCCTTCATAATCTAGCTCCACTTACATTGTGGCCACCTCCATACTACTTGGGCCTCACCCCATATTTCCGTCGGCGCCTCCATTTATCTACCACGACATCTTTTGCGCTTGCCAAACGCGCTTGGAATTGTAGCCATTTCTCGCTAGTGTAATTCCTTTGTTTCAGAATTGAAAAGTCGACTGTGATCGCTTGCCGCCACCGATGGTTGGTCCGTAACGAATATTATTCATATTTTCATCCATCATCAAGTTTAAACATAGTGCCAATAATAATCCGTGTGATTTCCATTGCAAGGGAAACGTTTTTTTTGTATGAGTATAGTTGTTGTAAGTTAATGTAGCATGGATGTAAGTGAGGGTTTGCAAAATACTTTTCATTTTGGGCACCTAGAATAATGGTCTCTTCATTATTAGCTATTTTGATATATTTTTGTGTGTTGGATTTGATGCACATGAGTAATAATATTTCCATCCTATTTCTTTTTATGAAAAAAAAAAAGTGTTGCCTCCACCTAGCCCTGAAGCCTCATCTCTAGAGCCTCGGGCATCTTTTCCCGCCACTTTTGCTTTTTCCCTACATCTTTGTGGTAGTTCTTCCGATTTTTATTATTATTATTATTTTTAATCTCGATTTGATATGAGTAGTTCTCCTCTGAAGTGGCTGGTCCAATACAGGTAGTTAGAAGTTGCATGAAGGCTTGTATCTCCAATCATTGTTCCATTTATATGAGTATTGAGAGAAAATTTATTTTTTTCAAGAAAGTGCCAAGTTTAGAGAATATTTGTTCGTTCCAGTGCACATTGTTCATAAGAATTAGGGATTGTTAATATTATTTAAAGTTGTAGCCATTTGGCATTGTGTGAGATATCTGCAAGTGCATTGTTATTAAAAATGGATTGAATTGATGATGCATTAAATTTATTGAATACCATAATTCATTCCACTATTGATGAGATGGTAGAAATCAACAAAGACACTCTCACAAATATTCAAATCTCTCTCCAAGATGCAAAAGAAAAGATTGATATTTTGCAGCTTGAGTTACAGATACAACAAGATGAGCTTCAAAAGAAGAGTTGTCATTCTGAACTTTTTTTTGTTTAGAACATTGAGAAAAACTCCCATCAGCAACAAGAAAATGTTCAGGTCACTAAGCCCAGTACAAGAGCATATTTGAATGCAGAAGAAAATATCTAGCCTGCACTTCCTAAGCCCATCATCAAACCTTGGGAAGAGCTTGTCCATAACAAGAATAGAACGGGTCTTGGATATGAAAATGAGGTGTCCTTTCATAATCCATATTACTCAAAGCCCATCCATTTCCATAGTGCAAGATTTATTTATGAGAGTTCACCTTCAGCTGTTCCAGTTTTTTCTCCTCCTCCACAAAAATAGATTGTGAAATGCCAACACTGTGATCAAGTTGGTCATATGAAAGATCATTTTTTTTATCTTCATACATGTGAGCACTGTCATAAAACCACTCATTCTTCAAATATATGCTTCAAAAACAAACCTGTTGCAAGAACAAAGATTCATCTTGGATGGATCACTTCTTGGCAATGGGCATCAATAGCCAGGAAGATGTTTCATTCATATGACAAAACTTGTTCTAGAGTATTGAAAAATATTGCAGTTGATTTTTCACCATCATATCACCTTGTATCTGACAGAGGGGAAATGATGGTCATCTACAATATTCAAAGCCACATCAATCGACCCTTAGCCATAACCCGCAATACGAGATTCAGAGTTGTAGCTAGAGACACAACAGTTCAAGCGAGCCTGAGCCACAACCTTCCATACCAGATTCAAAGTTGTAGCCAGAGACAAAGATGCCCATGATCATGCCTTTGGTTTTTTTTTAGCATTAAACCATCTATGTGAGGTTGAGCTTCTCCCTCTTCAAAGAATTGGGGATACTTCCTCTAGTAGAGGACTTCAGCTTCTTTCCATTTTTGGAGGAGTTCCAGGAATTGCATTAAGCATTCTAGAGTTGGTGGTCATCCTTAAGCCACTGTAGGTTGTAGACCTCCCTTCTTCCAGGTTTAAGGTTTCCCTCTTCAAAAAATTAGGAGCACTTCATTTTGTAGAAGATCTCATCTTCTTGCCAGATTTGGAAGAGTTCTGGGAACTTCAATAAGTGTTCCAGTGTTGGTGGTAATCCTTAAACCACTTCCTTATGCCAACATTTTAGAGAGTTCATTCAGCGGAGTGCTACCATGCATACTTTTCACATTTGTATTACAACTCTCTTATTGGACTCATACATACACCTTCGGATTAAGGGAGGAATTTTGGACACCTAATTCTCCTAGGTTAGTGTGGAAGTCAAACAGTCAAAGAGGAGTCCAAGAGACCACTTGGAATGTGAAACCAAGGGTCACTCCAATGTATTATATATGCATCATTGTGAATAATAAAAGCATCTCATGCCTATCTTTCCTATGTTGTTTATTCTTGTCTATTCCATTGCTGAGTTTGACACTTTCAAATTGTATATTATTTATTTGATTATTTTATACACTTTTACATTGTTATATATTTACATTGAGCTTAAATATTTATACCTTAGATTTCATACAACATTATAAGTTTTGATTCGACTTGCCTTATGTAAAAGTTGTGTATAAGAGAGAAACATATTTATGTAGGATATTTGTTAGACATGAGGAAAGGTTATATCCTAATTTTAGGTATTATCCAATCATGTCCCATTTAAAATTTCACTACCAAGAGTGTAGTTGGTTTGTCCTGGGAGTGCATATTCGTTATGACTTGAACATTGGCAGATATGATGAATTTCTATATTGGCGGACTTGGATTTTAGTGAGTAAGATTTCATTTAGGATAATGAGTATGATATGTTGTAGAAAATGTTTATATTTTAAGGATGGAATGATAATTATTGCAATGTGAATTAATTAAAGGTCCAAGTGCGCATTTATTTGAGGCACACAATCCTTGCCTTTTACCCTATAAATTCAAATTATCGGGAAAGGGAAAGAAAGCCAATTCAAAATCATTTCTAAGGATTTGTATTTGGATACTGGGGGTAGAGGATGAGAGGACAAGTGTTGGAAAACAACTATAAGTTGGTCCTTCTCCACATCTAAATTTGTGGTGAGCCTTGTGTGATGATTTTCCACAAACTGAGCCAATTCTCCTCTCAGCTTCTCTCTGGCAGATTGGTTCTTTGCCTCAATCTGATCTCTTCTTTCCTCCTTACCCAAAGTGACAACCTATGAAAGCTCTGAAGGTGCTAAAGAGGAAGCAGAATCATAGGAGAGTTAAAAACCTAGTCTGTCATTGTCATATCCTGTGAGCTCTGAGGATTCATCATCGATAGTCTCAGTGTCCTATTCTCCCGACCCTTCCATTCTCTGTTTCTTACTGAGGTTATCCTCTTCTTCCTCATTTGTGAGTTCCTAGTCGTTATGGGGGTTCTCCTATTCCATGATCTCCATGTCAACGTGTGCACTGTCTCCTTTTCCTTCGGAAACTAGGGATTCGACCTCCATATCTATATCCAAAGGCCATGAATCACAATTAGCTTTCAATTTTATTAGAGGCATAGGTTCATGCTCATATGCTGAAGACTTAATCTTCTTCTTTCTTCGTGTGGTGAACCACTTAGGATCATAGTGACATACATCTCCTCGTGGGAAATTCATCTTTTGCAACAACCCCTTTATATAGGGGAGTGCATGCCTTGAATTGATAGTGAAAGGGCCTACATCATTTGGGAGTCTGAAGATATATCCCTTCTTCGTGGGTACAAAGTGGGTTTGGTCAGCACTTATGACTTGGCAGATAAACTCAAGGGTGAAAATCCTCATGGAAATGAACACTGATAGATGGTAAGGAGGTACTTCGGCACAATAAACCCTGACCTAAGTATGATCTTCAAACAAGTACCAATCCTTGGCACAATCTTTTCACTGAATTGGAGCCACTCCTTTTTCTCAGTAAAAATCCTAGGCGGGGGGTTGTTGTGTATGACTGCATAAGCCCTGGACATGAATATGTGACAAATTTCATGTACCCATTTCCCTCTAAGTGCTAGCGAACTGACTGAGTCCATTCAAAAATGGATTTTGGCTTGACGTTTCTAATGGAGAACTTTTCCATGCCTAAACCCTCGAACTTTTCTGCATGCTTAAACATGAATAGGTAAAACACCAAGGAGCAGTATATAAAGGAACATGAATACGACATGTCTTGCAACTGGGCCTTGATAGTTGAGGCTGGGAAGGAGGGGATGTCCAGTAAAACCTCGGGTTGCATCATGGACCATAGGAACCCTAGGCCAGCCTTTGTTGCCCTATCAACACTGTCTAAACCCAACATTCCTGAGATGGCCACTAGGATAGGCTGAAAGGTGTCACGAAATAGGGACAGTGGAATAGTATTTGTAGGCGGGAGAGTAGATAGGCATGAATCAATGATGAGCTCGGGAAAACCCATCTGTTTCTCCACGAGCAAGTTCGAGAAGTGACAGGAGAGGGTGGCTTCAGTGAATTCAACATATTATTGGTTAGAGGGGTAACATAGGGCATTATTGATGAGTTCAAGAGTAATCTCGAGAAATTTTAACCCATGAATAGAGAGGAAGATATCCTTCCATTCAATGTAGCCATTGGCGAGCCAGGAGGTGAAATCATGGAAGGGATAGGTTGTTGGGGAAATTTGGTAATAAATCCCTGAATCGACAACTCTGAACACATCCTTTCCTCATTTTTTAAAATCTAAGAGTTTAGCCTTCATACGGGTCACATTGAAAGAGGAGACTGGATCGCAGAGCTGGGAGTGGGCATTCATGAGCGGTTCAAGACAGGGAGAAATCCTCACTTCGCGGGCTTGTAGGGTTTTGGGGGAGGAGTGCTTCATTTTTTCCATACAAATTTGAACAAACAGTAAAGGGAAATAATGAAAAGGAGTCCGAGCAAATACCTGATGCAGCTGTGAAAGTGATGCGAGGGGAAAAGAAGCCAATGCTATGAGTTTTAGGAGGGCACCTTGCTGAGTAAGAAACGTCATTTATTGGTAACAATTCAAATGGTCAAGAGTAAAAATTGGGGTAGAGATAGGTTTTTACTGGGGAGTGGAGCGGGGCGACAACTGTAGGGCTGACATCATGGGGACATCAGTAGAGGGACACATGGCATGTGGCGGTTGGCCAACAACAGTTGGTTAGGTGAGGGGCCACGTTCCTGACACAGAGGTATCGACCTTGTACCTCAGGTGGACTTACCTTACAGTAGACTTACTTGTGTCAGTTGTATATGCGTGGGGCCTGCCAGCCTTCGTTGGGTCAAAAGTTGAGGGTCGAGCCTTGTCTTGTCCCCCCGGAGCTCCTCTGATTGACCCGAGGGGAGGCTAACGTCATCCCCTCCGACGGGTCAGTCTATCCACCCTCTGCGCTCCTAAGAGTTGTCAGAACGGTTGTGGCATTCTTCCTTTGTGAGTGGTGCCGCTGCTACAGTGGACTACGCCGCTTGCTCGGAGGAGGAGCGGCTTCAGTGCTCTTGTATGCAAGAGGGCGCACCAAAAGAGCTATGATTATTTTCTTTAGCTTTCCGATTTGTCCATTCCCACTCTTCTTTCATTTAATTCTCCATGTTTCCTTATTTCTTCATATTATTCCTTCATAAAAACCACAAGCCAACATTGGCTCCATTGGGGACGACACACTCGTTCGAGTGTGTCGAGAACTCACAGACCACTTTGCTTGTGTTCTTCTTAGCATGCCCGAGACCATTGATAAAAAAAATTCAAGAAATTTTAATAAAAAACAAAACATGAATTCATGCAAAAATAATAAAACGAAATATATACAATTTGAGGATATGTACAATGGGTCGTCGTAGCCCGCTATCAGTGCTGGAAGTAAGGCTTGATAAACTCTCTATTGACAGGCATCTCAATTATGTCTCCTTTTAGGTTCTCCAGCGCAAAGGTACTGTTGCCTTTGACCTCTGCCACCCTGAATGGACCGAACCAAAGTGGGTCGAAATTCCCATGTTTTTCTTTGTCCGACCGCCTGAGATCCCATCGCAGTACCAAATCCTCTACTTGGATCTCCTTTTCTTTAGCTCGTTTTTTAAATAAGCCTTTCATATTTTCCTGATATTCTGCTAGCCTGAGGTTTACATGTTCCCGTGTTTCATTTAGTTCGACCAATTGGTTCATTCTTCTAATAAGGTCGTTTGGCTCTTCCTCGCTCTCTTGTAAGAATATGGCCACGGATAATGTGATCTAAATAGGGAAGACTGCTACTCTTCCATACACCAGCTCATAAAGAGACATCCATGTGGATATTTTAGTGGTGATGCGATTTTCCCAGAGAAAAAACTTGAGCTAGGAATCCCAGTTCTTTTGGTTTTCATTGATGGTCTTCTTCAGGATCCTCACCAACATCTTGTTAGATGACTCTGCTAGCCTATTCCCCTATGGGTAATATGCAGTGGAGTGCCCCAAACTAATATTATAATGCTAACAAAATTTCACTAACCTATCTGACTTAAAATCCTAGGTGTTATCTGTTATAATTTCAGCATGGCATCCAAACCTGGCTAATATGTTTTCCTCCAAGAACTTGATCACCACAAAATCTATGGAATTGCTTACGGGCATGACCTCAATCCATTTAGTGAAGTAATCCGTGACGGTGAGGATCCATCAATGTTGGTTTCTAGAAGTCGGGTGAATCTCCCCTATGAATTCGATTCCCCATTGTTTGAACAACTCTTCAACATGAATTGGGATCAATGGAAGAGGTGCAAAAATTTTATTTTCGGTGAATGTCTGACACTTTTCGTAGGCCCGGATGCAAGCATGTATGTCACTAAATAGCTTGGGCCAAAATAAGCCTTCTCTCAGGATCTTGTGAGAATTGGATCGCCAACTGTAATTCCCACCATATATTCTTTCATGGAACTTTGTCATCACTTTTTCAACCTCGTGCTCTATTAAAAATAGTAGTAAAATCCCAGTCGGGTCCCTCCAATACAGTCACCTATTTTCCACAGTATAATTTTGAGATCTCAACCTTAAAGTGCGATACTTGGTCTTATCATAGTTAGGAGGACACCTCAGGGTTAAAAGGTACTCCACTATATATTTATACCATAAGGATAGAAGGCACTTTACATGTGTCTTTTGTGTGGAAGGTTCTATGCCCTGGTGTACACCTGTATCCTCCAATGCTTCTCCTCCTGTCATAGAGAGGTTTAACCCTAGATCTTGACATTTGGATTCAGACATAATTTTTGCCAGCCCTTGGCCTTTAATGAGTTTGGTAGGATTTATCTTCATCTTGTACTCCTGAATCTTAGCTATCCATTTGCCCCTTTTTCCTTCGTTGTCGCCCTGCACCAGAATATCCTTCACCATTGCACTGGGTATGTATGTTGTTATGATAGACTGTAACACGTACACCCAAAATGCCTTAAGTGACTTGACAAGAGTGTATGCTTGGTTTTCTAGGATATTATATTTTAGTTCGGCATCTTGGAGGACTTGGCTGAAGAACGCAATAGGTTTTTCATGCCCTTCCTCATTTTTTTGTAGCAGCACCGCAACTATTATGTGAGGGGAGGTGAAACAAATCATGAATGGCTTTCCATAATCTAGACCTGCCAGCACTGGAGCTTCCACAAAGGCCTACTTGATCTTGTTGAAAGAATCTCTGGATTGAGGAGTAAATTTCACTTCACTCTTCTTCTTCAGCATTTCAGTGATGTTTCAGAAAATCTCGACATAATTTGGTATGAGCCTTCTCAAAAAATTTATTCTTCCAAGGAATACTTGTACTTCCCTTCTTTTTTCTTGGTAGGGGAATTTCGTTTATCACCTCCACCAAATTCGGGTCAATTTTTACCCCTTATTTGGTTACTATATGCCCTAATAGCTTCCCTTATTCTAGGGAAAACATGGATTTTTTGGGGTTAAGAGACAGGTGATACCTTCGACATTTGTCAAAAGTTCGTCGAAGATGATCTATATGCTTAGCATCACTCTTCGAGAAGAAGGTGATGTCGTCCAGGTAAATCACCACAAACTTATCCCGATCTCTTATGAAAGCGATTTCCATCGCACGCTAGAATGTGGCATCAACGTTTATCAGGCCGAAAGGCATTCAGGCATACATGAAGGTTCCCCAAGGCATAGTGAACATTGTATTATTTTGGTCTTCAGGGAACATCACCACCTGGTTATATCCTGAGAAACCATCCATCATGGACATGTGGGAGGATCCCACTAAATTTTACAAGTTGTAGTCCATCTTCGAGAGGGGATAGTTGTCTTTGAGTGAGGCTCTATTCAGATTGTGGAAATCCACGCAAAGCCTAATTTCGCCATTTTTCTTCCTTACGGGCACAAATATTTCCACCCATTCCGATTACCTCAATGGGACAATGATCTTTTCCTGCAAAAACTTCTTTATTTCTTTTTCAATAGCTGAGAGAATAAGAGGATTGATCTAGCCTAGCTTTTGTTTATGAGGCTTACCATCTTCTTTGAGGGTTATCTTATGTTGTATGACATTAATATCAAAAGTCTTCAAGTCCTGGTATGACCAAGCGAATATGTCTTTGTATGATCGAAAGATCTCCAAGTATTGTCCTCAGTATTCTTCAGGGACTACTTTCGATAGATTCACCACCTTCGGATCTTCCTCTGTCCTGATATTCAAATCCATGACTGGCTCATCAAGGGTCAGTTTGTTGGGGTTCACAGGTATATCATTTTTATCAAATAGTCTCTCTAATGGCACAAGACCCTTGGGAATGACATTTCCCTTTAATTTCAAGATGCGGTGCCCGGCCAGTGTATCCTCCCATCTTGTTTTCAACTCTTCACTGTCATCCTCGGTCACTGAGTCGATCACCAAATTCGAGAATTCACCCACCATCTCCATAAAACACTTGACTTGCTCCTCATCCTCGAAGACCTTCCAATGCTTCACGTTGTCTGGAATGGAGGGGAGATATCACACTTCGACCTCATACCTGAGCAACAGATTCTGTAGAGGGTGGAAATTGCTAGCATCCACGGCTAGCGAGTCGACCATTTTGTTCTTATCCCTTGGCATGAATTGAATGTTAAAAGCCCAGAATAAATTCTCAACCAGGTCCCATACATCGTTCTTGTAAGAGCTGAGTTGTGGGTGCTTAGTTTGGCATTGGCTCCTGACTTGCGTCACTACTAGCTCTGAATCTCCAAACACCTTGAGGTTTTATATGTTCATGTTTCGTGTTGGCTATAATCCCAACAACATGGCTTCATACTCAACCACATTTTTTGTGGCTTCAAATTCCAGCTTGAAGGAGAGGGGAACTAAGCGACATTCAGGTGATATCAAGAGTACCTTGAATCCATTTCCTTCTCGTGAATAAGCCCCATCAAACTGCAGATTCCAAATCTTGTTCTCCACTCTGTTTATGGGATCCCCCTGTCTTAGGGGACATACCTTCATTTCTTGCGAGAAATTTTCATCCTCCTCAAGCATAATATAGGAAAATTCACCCTCCTTGCCATACACCAGAGAATTGGTCAAACCATCAACTTTGGTGACCAATTTACAAACCTGGACTCATGGTATAATATTCTTTCCTCCCCACCGAACATTGGGATAGTGGCATAGGTGAGGTCGATTTTTATTGACCCTCCAATCTTGGAACCCCAGGATCTAGACAACAACATTCCAAACTGAGCTGGGATATCAACTACAACAATATCCATTACCGCACTTTTGGCCAAAATCTGGGCTAAGTTCACTACCAGGTCTTTTATCATACCCAAGCACTTCACCCTTTTGGAGCGAAAAGAATACATGTCTTTATAAGGACTTGTAATATACAATCCCAATTGTTCCATGAAAGACAAAGGAAACAGGTTATGTGAAGCCCCATAATCTAGCATGCAATTGTGCAATAGTAATTCATGTATCACTAGAGTCACATAGAACAGGGGAGTGGCTAAGTCCTGCTCTTCTACATGAGGTCCAAAAACCACCATAGGTTGTTATTCTTGGATATTCAGGTTATCAGGAAAAGGGCTTACACCATGGGGTTGCATGAATTGAGACACTTGAGCTTTGTGTGAAGGTTGTTTTAGGAGCTCAATCAGGGGAACCGAGATCTTGAACTTCTCTAGTTCTTTCTGGAGCTTAAAGAGTGTGGGCCCTTTTTCTGTGATGGCTTCTTTTAACTATTCTCTAGGAGGGTTGGGCAGTTTCATGGGTATAGCTGAGGACTTCTCATTTTTGGGAGGATCAGGTTCTTGCTTTGTGGAAGTGAATGCAGTGGCCTTATGAGGGGCTGACTCTTCTAATGAATTTTTACCTTTACTGGCAAGACTAGGAGGGGTTTGTTCTCTTGATATCAACTCTTAATTTTGTTCTTGCACTCTGGTTCTCTTCCTGGTTGACCTGAGGTCATACTTCTTATGGAGTTGAGATTGCATGAAATCCACGAAATTTCTGCAGTAATTATCAATATCTTGATCCTCTAGAGGGAATTCCTTCTCCTCTTGCTCCCCTTGCAGGATGATTTCACCCTCCTCATCATCAGAGTAAGTGAGGAATTGATTTTCTTGGCTTTCTATGACTTCCTCGTCATGTCCTCCCACTTCTCCCTCTAAGCATAGAGGAGGTTGAATGTGTTCTTATTGTTCCTTCCTCTCCTGCTGCAACAGCTGCAGAGGGGGCTTCCGATATTAAGGGTTGAACCCTTAGTTAGGAATCATTTCGTTGGGACGAGGATGGGAATTTTTGGCCTCCAATTCAAGCTTAATCAAATTATTTTAAAGGTTCTTAATTAGTATTCATTTCTTCAATTTTATACTCTTGTAGAAGCCTCCTCCCTGTTCTTTCTTCTGGCTTCATGTTCTGTCTTCCCCTTAAATTTACCAGTAGAAGCAAAGTTTGCCTCTACCTCCAATGCATCAGTCTGGATTTGATCCAGAGAAGTGGATTTTATTTCTCTTAGGGTGAACCCAAACTCCGGTTCCAAACCTCCTACGAAGACCACCGTAGCAGTTGCTTGGGGAGGCTTTATTTCAGTAGGAAAATTATTATAGAGCTTATTGAATCTCTTTATGAATTCTAGTACATCCTCATTATGTCTCTTCTTTAGAGCATTGAACTCGGTGAGAACGTATCTAGGGTCCCTCTTTTCTCCCCATTTTAATGTGAAGAAATTTTCCATTTCTTCCCAAGTGTGGATTGTATTTTCGGCTAGAGACTTGAACCATTTCTGAGCTTCTCCATCTAAGGATTGGAAAAAAATCCTTAACACCACATCTAAGTGCTTTACATTCAGATTCTCGGCGAAGGCACAACATTTTTCAATATGTCTCTGCATAGAATTATTATCTTCCCCGATGAACCGAGGTAGGAGTTTTAGATAATATTGTGGCATGTCATTCAACAACTGAGGTAGATATTATGGAGCATAATTTTTTAGGAGAAAACTAGGTACAACCATGAGGGGCGGTGGTGGTAGGTTATGAGGATGAGTTGGCTGAGGTATAATAGGTATGTGGTGAGTAGAGGTTTGGATATTTTTCTGTAAAAATCTTTGGAGTGTTGCAACTTCTTTAACTTCTTCAACCTCGAGAGTAGGGTGCAAGGGAGGTAGAGAAGTGTCAGCAGATTCGACTTTGTTTTCTATGACTAAACTGGCTAAAGCAGAGGCTTCTGGAGGATAATCAAGTACACGATTTGTGGAGCCAAGGCCATAGATGTCAGCTTTTTGAGATGAGGAAGGTGAATCTTCTAGAGAAAATGAGGGTAGGTAATCCTGGATTGGTTGCTTTTCCTTCCATATTCTCTTAAATATGATAGTTTTGGGATCAGATACAGAAGGGGTTCTTAGCTGGGAAGTATCTGATCGAGTATGAGGCCTTGTGTAAGCCAGGATTACAACTGATTTGAACTTTGATAATAGTGGAGTTGCCAAGGTGAGGGTTATGCAATTCTCAACCCTTCGTGATCACCTGATTGAAGGGTGAAGATAATGTCGTATCCCAGGGAAAATATTTTCTATTTTGTTCCCCAACAATGATGCCAAAAAGAGGTTGGTCAGGACTATAGTACATGGGATGAATACTTTGAGAAAATTTTTGTTTGTGGATATTATGTATTACATGGAAATAAATAATTCAAATTAGCGATTTTACAAATACATTACATATATGATGAGCTTCCAATGGGTATTATGCCTCCTACAATCGATTTGAAACTAATAAGAAATGTGGTAAGGAATTTTCTAATTTGATATAAATAATCTATATGCTTCTTTTAAACATTGTTTTATATTATTTAAATAATTACTTTTTTTCTTAATGATTACTTACAAGATAAATTTATTGTTTTAAAGTTTCTTGGAGCATCGAATTGTAGCATAGAGGGCGATGATAATTTATCTGATGATAAATCTAACAAAAATATGTGCACATATACCGGCTCAAAAGATGAGGAATTGAGGAAACAAGTAATTGATCCATAATATCAACGAGGATCTGTGAATCGATATGTGTCACAAGTCTGAAAAATGAGCAATAGGTCTGTTCGCAATAGTGAAATTGGGGAATAAAGTCTACAGATACGAGAGAGGTTATCTCTCAGCGGTCGCTTTGTTCACAAAGGGATAAGATAGTTGCAGCCATGAGGAAGGCGCACTGACTCTCCTCATATCTGTGTGAAATGAAAAGGAACCAATGAAAACAATCAATTTGCAGATGCTCACACAACAAGAAAAATGAGAGGTAGAGCGTGTCTTTGGTAAAATGACCAACCGTATTTATTAGATTGTTGTACCTTTTATCAGCAAAGGGATACCTTATTACATAGGATACTAATAAAACATTGAAGAAATAGAATGTGCAGAGGTAGGTATGCATGTCTTCCCCTTTGACCTAGGTTTTAGGTATGGAGGCCTGCACCTATGCCAGCATAATTAAGTGATAGCAGGCTTGTAATGAAATTAGGTAGTGCGCCTTCTCCCAGTTGGCCCAATTCCTCTTTGTTTAGATCTAGAAGTGTCTCGACTTCCAAGCGAAGATGAGGATAAAAATGGTATACCACTTCTGCGGTCATCCACTTTGCTTGAGCTACAGTTTGTCCTTGACATGACACCAGGTAGGAGGTGTAGCTCCGATGTTTGGTAGAATGAGTCCTGGTGTCCAATAATGTGTCTTTTGCCAATGGGAGTTGGAAGTCCAACATATTATCCACCAGATGAGTAATTGTGACTGGTTCCTCGAAGAGGGGAGGCTCAAACAACTTTAGATGATTGACATTAATGACATTGTGTATTCCGAGCTGAGGGGGAAGGTCCAATCGATAAGAATTATCCCCAATCTATTCTAAAATGGTATAAGGGCCATATCATATTGTAAGAAGTTCATGATGTTGTCCTTTGAAGTGTTTCTTATTCAAATGTAACCATACTCTATCGCCTAGATGAAAGGACATGGAGGTCCTTTGTTTGTCATGCCTTTTCTTGGCACGATCTTGGGTTGCTTTGAGTGTTGTTGTTACAGCGATGTGCCATTATGAAAGTTGTTGAAGAAACTGGTGTGCTAAGTGTTGCTCTTTTTGTTGGTGTATCATACCTTGGGGATCCAAAGTGAGGGGAAGATTAGATGGGGCTACTGGTTGGAAGCCCAAGCATACTTCAAAAGGAGAGAATCAAGTAGAAGAATGTGTGGCCTTGTTGTAGCTATTTTTTAGAATGTGTAAATATTTGTACCACTATTTACTGCGCACAAAATGAGTACGGAGAACATGAACCAATACTCGGCTGACCAACTCTGTTTGGTCATCCGTTTGAGGATGGAAGGCGGTAGAGAACTTTAGTGGACACCCAAGTAGTGTCTAGATGGTCTTCCAGAAGGTGTTGAGGAAGCGTGAGTCTCTAACTGAGATGATGTTGCTTGGTAGGCCAAAATGTGGTCAGACATGTTGGAAATAAAATTATGATGTTTGAACTGTTGTAGTTGTCTTTGTGCAGGGAATAGAAAGAGCCATTTTGCTAAAACGAAATACTACTACCCAGATTGCATCATGTTTATTTTGGGTGGTGGGTAGTCCATTTAATAAATCCATAGAAATTGATTCCCAGGGCCGCGAAGGCAGAGGAAGAGGATGATATAATCCATTCTTTCTATTGGATGGTTTTGATTGAGAACACAAGGCGCAAGCTTTGATGAATTTCACAACTTAAGGTTGCATAGAAGGCCAATAGAAATGGCGTTCGAGGTGCTGGAGAGTATTTTTGGTAGAAAAGTGGCCACCATAGGTTGATTCATGAGCTTATTGAATGAGCAAGAGGTGATATTCTGAGTGTGGGACACAAAGTAAATTGAATTTGTAGAGCCAACCATCTTGGATGGTGTAGTCCAAGAAGGGAGTCTGATTGATAACTGTGGAACTGTGTAAGGCAACCCAAACCTGGTGAAATTCCTGATCAGTATCATACCGTGCTTTCCATGAATCATAATTATCATAATGCACTTCTATAATTGGGAGGATTGGCATGGGTGGCCTGTTGATTAAATTTTCCATTTTGTTCGAAGTGCCCTTCTTATAATTGAACACCAAATGAAATTGCTGAATGTAGGAGGCCCATTTAAGATGCCTTTGTTCCTGAAGCTTAGACTGTGAGTTGATGAATATCAATGGATGATGGTTTGTGTGGAGAATAGTCTCTTTTCCCAACAAATAGTGGCACCATTTCTTGAGAGCTTGGACCAGGATGTAAAATTATTTGTCATAAGTACTATAATTCTTCTTGGCCTCCGAAAGAGCTTATAAGTGATAATAAATGGGGTGTCCTCCCCATTTAATTATGGCACCAATAGCATACTATGAGGCATCTGACTCAACCTCAAATGGTTGAGAGAGGTCTGGAAGATGCAACACTTGAGATGAGCATATTGCCTCCTTGATTTGAACAAAGTGGTTGGTATCCTCGTTAGTCCAAATAAATTTAGAACGACTATTAGAGAGTTGATGTAAAGGATGAGAAATATAAGAAAAATGAATAATAAAATTACGATAAAAATTAATACCACCTAGGAAACATTTGAGCTCACTCGCCAAAGAAGGTTGTGGCCATTGCTGCAAGGCTTGGATGCGAGACAAATATGGTTGAATACCTTCTGAGTTGACCACAAAGCCAAGGTAAGGAACTGAATGCTGATCAAAATAGGACTTCTTCTCCTTGAATTGTAACTTGTGCTCTCTGAGGATTTGGAGAACTTGACGGACATGCTGCATGTGGGAATCCCATGTCTTACTGAAGATGAGAATGTCATCTAAGTAAATGATAACAATGCGGCCCAAATGTCCTCTGAAAATATCATTGATGAGTTGCATGAACGTGGCTAGTGCATTAGTCAGGCCGAATGGCATGACTTTCCATTCATAAAGAGCGAATTTGGCCTTGAAATTTGTCTTCCACACATCATCAGGGTTCATTCGAACTTGATGATATCCTGATGTCAAATCCAATTTAGTGAACCACTTAGCTCCTTGGATGGTTTCAAGTAACTCCTCAATTCGGGGTAGGGGGTAACGGTTCTTTACTATTGATTTTTTAATGGATTGGTAATCAGTGACAAGATGCATTTATGAGGTTTCTCGTTTTGGGATGACAAAGGCGACAAAAGCACAGGGAGATGAGGATGGTTGAATGTGGTCGGAGTTAATGAGGTATGTTAATTTCCTCTCCATTTCCTATGATTCTATGGGGGCCAACCTATAAGTTGGTGCATTAGGTAGAGCCGAGCCTAGAATGAGTTGAATAGAATGGTCGATATGGTGAGACGGGGAAAGGCCCGTAGGAGGTTGGAAAACATCAGCAAATTCATGAAGGAGAGGAGTCATTGGTTCGGGAACATGATGTATAGTATTTTTTGGCGGTATGGGGCACACCAAACAGAGAGAGACACATTGATTCAAATGGACATGAGGGATTCGATCTGTGGTAGAAGTGGATCTAGGTTGTGCTGCCGTGAGGATATAGATAACACCCATCTTTGGTAAGTTTATTCTAGCGGTATTTAGCCATATAAATGGCATCTCTTTCGGCTTGGTAGGGCATGCCTAGAAGTAATTCAAAAAAATCCAATGGCGAGATGTCGCAAAGGAAAGTGTCTTGAAATGGGCCTATGGAAAAGGTGATTAGAGAATGTTGGGAAACCAATAGGCGAGTACCATCCTTTTTAACCCATCCGATATGATAGGGTTTTTGGTGTGGAGTAGTGACCAGATGAAGGTGGTTCACTAATTCTTGAGACACCAAATTTTTCTGGCTACCATTTTCCATGATTAGTAAAGCCAATGAGTTTTTGATTTGGCAGTTGTGTGTGAAGAGTTTTGATGAGTTTGGCTCTTCAGTGGTCATTAAGATAAAAAATGGATCTAGGGCAGTGGGGTTTTCAAGTGAAATGTCCTCATTGTCGTCGACCGATTTGGAAGTAGTAGACTTCTTGAGTAAGGTTTGATTGCTTTTCATAGATTTGAGAACTCGACAATCAGAAGTACTGTGGGAAGTAGTTTTGTGGAAGGAACACCAGGGTGTGTTGGTATTGGGATTCAGAGAATAAGGATGTATGAAGTGGGGCGAAGGGATGGAGGTGGGGTGGGACTAAGGAGGATGACCCCTAGGAGAGAACTTCCTTTCAATGGCTAGAGATCTTTGAAAAATTCTGTCTAAATTCTGATTTTCAAACAATTCTATCTCTCTACAGAGTTGAACTAATAAGACAGCCATAAAATTGAGTATTAATACTTCTTCCGGATATGGAATGTGGAGCAATAGGCGCAGCTTGGAGAATTAGTCGATGTAGGCTTGCACTCCTTGTGTAGGTAGTTTGTAGAGCTGGTGCCATCGGATCCATAAATATTTTACATACTCGGGTGGGTAAAAATATTTTCTCAATGCTCCACAAATTTGAGCCCAACTTTGGATTGGGGGAGAGGTAAAGGACCTTGGGCGTTCTCCAAGCTCGACCAAGAATGTGGTATTTTCTTTCTTTGTATCTCACCATGTTTTGGCAAGGCCTTCCAACTATAAGGAAACCATCTGAATCTTTTTCTCTTCGGTGAGGTCTAGGCAAGTTTTGAAATAGGTGGAAAGGCTACGGATCCATGAATCCACTGTTTCTCCATTACTTTGCCCAGCAAAATTAGGGAGCTAGATTCGAGTATCCAAATGCAAGGGATATGAAGTATTTGGTTGTTGCATTTTTATTAATTCATTAAGACTCTAGAGGCAAGGCCTTGCATGGGATTTGAAGCATTGGAGTCAGATTCCACTGCCAAGGGATCTCTTCGAGGAGGCATCTTGGAGCGAAAGATCTGTGGAAGGCGGGCTTACATGATCTGTGAGATGATCAAGAGAGAAAGATCTATGGAAATCAGATATGTGCACCTCCTCTTTGTGTGGTGGAGGTCTATGCACTATTGAGGCTAGGAGACCTGTGTATCCACCGTCATTCAGAATTGGCTCATCTCATAGAAAATAAATTAAAATTAAAAAAAAAATTAGCTCATCTCAAGATACGATTTTCCCTTGGATATCAAGATCTAAGACCAATTGATCCATAATATTGACGAGTATCTATGAATAGATATGTGTCACAAGTCTTCAAAATGCACAATAGGCCTATGCGCAGCAGTGAAATTGGGGAATAAAGTCTGCAAATACGAGAGAGGTTATCTCTCAGCGGTCGATTTGTTCACAAAGGGATAAGGCAGTTGCAACCATGAGGAAGGCACACTGACTCTCCTCAGATCTGTTTGAAAATAAGAGGAACCATGAAAATAATCAATTTGCAGATGCCCACACAAGAAGAAAAATGAGAGGCAGAGCGTGTCTTCGGTAAAACGACCAACCGTCTTTATTAGATTGTTGTCCCTTTTATCAACCAAGGGATACCTTATTACATAGGATACTAATAAAACATTGCAGAAATAGAATGCGCAGAGGTAGGTATGCATGTATGTGCCTTTGACCTAGGCATTAGGTATGCAAGCATGCACCTATGCTAATGTAATTAAGTGATAAAAGGCCTGCAATAAAATTAGTTAGTGCACCTTATCCAAGTTGGCCTAGTAACATAACAAGAACCAGTTTAAAAATGCATAATTTTCTTAAATACAAGGGGAAGGTGGTGTTAGTGTCAGCATTTGCATACTTCCATCAGTGATCAAAATCACTCTTTTCATTCTCATTTTAGGTGTCCCACTCTGAAATTTTTATATCATTCCATTAGGTCATGCTAAAAATTGTTTCGCTGATGGTAGTCCTAGTCATAAAATCTCATCCTCTCTCAAAAATTTTCATTTGCTGGCCCACCTTCATGTCTTGCTGAGCATAAAACACTTTTGAAAAGCTCATTTCACTATGTCTTATGTTAGTCAAAGTCAATCATGGAAGTCAGGTCATTCAAGGTCCCATTAGGTCATTAGGTTTTAATGTTCAAGGTCCAAAAATGCACAATTTCATCTCAATAAGGTCACCAAAAGGTGTGAGAGTGACTCAATAAACACTTCATTATCATTTGCAGAAGGTTATAAACATTTAAATATGATATTTTTAAAGTTGTAATTTGCTTTTAAAGTTTGATTTTCATATCAAAACTGTAATTTTGATATCAAAACATAGATGTAATTTATTTATTTTTTAATGTAATTTTATGCTTCTTATATGTAATAAGTTTGGTCCCTAGCTGCCAACTCAAAACACACATGCAAAAATGAAAAAGAAAAGTTCCAAGCTTCAGCAACACCATCCTGCAAGAAAGAAAAATCAGATGAAAGGGTAATTAGCAAAAGCTTTCAAAAAAGTGAAAAAAAAGACATTAGAAAAGTGGGTTTTTAAATTCAAATTCAAATTCACTTAGCTATTTATGACTAATAGACATCAATTCAAATTCATTTACCTCCTCAAAATATCAAGCCTGCACTCTAAGAGACCAAATTCTTGAATTTCTGAGCAAAATTGGCAAAAGAAGCTGAGTTTAGGGCCCAAATCCTGAAGGCAGGGTGCAAACGCTGAAACAAGGGTGCAAATATTGAAGACAGGGCGCAAATACATTCAGGAGGGCACAAATTCCCAGAGAAGGGTGAAAATGCTCATTCAAGGGAAAAAATGCTCTGTCCATGGCACAAATAATGTAGAAATTAGCTGAATAAATCACTTATTCAATGAAGATTAACCCGATCATACATCAATTTCGAATTGCATGCATAACACATAACCCTCTTCTACAATGAATTGTCACATGCGGAAATAATATAGAAGCAATCGCACATCAAATCAATCACACATTAACTCAGTATGTATGGGGAAAGCCTATAGCTGAAAACCCCGCAGCTATTGTGTATATTATAATGGAGAAATCATGTAACAATCATAGTACAAAACTCTTCACAAGCTCTCATGCACTACCTCCCATGCTACACACTATCAAGCTAGATCTAGCAAATCACTTGCTCCAATCCTTAGCCACTTGATAGCCAACCTTTATTGCGTATTTTAATGCTAGGTGATGGCCTCCTTATATAGATAAACCACCAGCTTAAACTTTGCAATACTCATAGCTTACTCCACTTATCTATGTGTTGCAAATAGCAACAGTATAGTTACAACTGATAGCTAACTCTACCCTTTCATCTATCTCTTTCACTGGTCTTCACTGAACTGATCATGCACTGTAGTGAACTCAAGTGTTCTTGAGTTGACTAATGAGTTAATATTTAGTAAATTAAATATTATTTAATTTACTCCACTCATATCTAGTTGATTAGTTAGTTAACTAATCCCAACTAGTTCAACTAAAACAAACAGAACACAACTCCACTATCTGTCCCGTTAACTCCTCCAAAACTCCTGCCACTGAAGTCTAACCG